>JAOXOE010063515.1:0-31316 GCA_028565055.1 Phoeniculus purpureus | reverse complement strand
ATGTTCCACCAGCTTGGAGACCAGAATGTGGTGTGGGACAGTATCAAAGGCTTTGCTCAGGTCCAGGTAAATGACATTTGCTCTTCATTCCTGCTGAAAGGTGCTGTGCATGATTTTCTTCTTATCCAGGTGCTGGATTTGGTGCTGATGTAGTGGCTAGAAAACCTTCAGATTTGCCATTGCCCTTGTGTCAGCTGTGCTGCAGGGGGTGAGTGTACTGCTTCTGGTGCACCTCTGCCTTATCATCTCTGATCTTTACTGAGGGACCTTCTTCTGGCTGGTGGGAGGGGCTACAGCTACTGTGGCTGTAGCTATGTCAGAGCACACCTCTGCATGTGGGCATTTCTCTTGGGTAAAGAAGAACTGCACTTCCATCACTGCTTTGTCACATAGGAATGGCAGCCATGGTGTAAAGAGCTTTCACACCACCCAGGGTCTGCACATACTCAGGGTTCTGTTCCTTGGCCCCAGGTACTTCCTTCCGTCTCCTGATTCTGAAGCATCTTTCCAAAACTGGAATGTGACAGCAATCTTAGCCTTTTCCTTGAAGCAGTCCCTGAGCAGGGAGGAGTGCTGAGGTAAGCAGATGGAGCTGATGTACTTATTATTGATAAGGCCTTTAAATCATTAAACGCTTTTTCCTTGCATTATTTAGGGGAATTATGTTATTCAACATTAATGGAAAGATGTCTGGGGAAGTGTGTGATTCACACTCATAAATACCTCTCTCCTTTCATTATTCACCACCTGTCCTATCCCAGCTCTTCCTTGTCCATTTGGAATCAGTGCTTGTCCTTCTGTCAGGATCTGCTGCTGCCCCTTGCCGTAGGGGACCGGTGGCTGCGTCAGGGTGAGGTGTCTTCTGTACAGGAATGCAATTTGCAGTGTCGCCAGCACTTATGTAAAGGACATGGCAGCCTGGTAAGGAAATCAGGTTTGGGAACTCCTGAGTACCTTTGAGAGATCTCTCTAGCAAATGGTATTTGGATTAATTGTCTTTATTTTACTGTCAAGGAGATAACTGGAAGATGAGCAACCCTGGCAGTAGATGTGCTTGTCTCCTCCTGACAATGTAGTGGGCAGGTGAGATTTAACAGGGCCAAGGGCAGGGTCCTGCACTTTGGCCAGAATAACCCCTGCAGCTGCAGACTGGGGGATGAGTGGCTGGAGGGTGGCCGGGCAGAGAGGGACCTGGCAGTACTGGTTGACAACCGGCTGAACGGGAGCCAGCAGGGTGCCCAGGTAGACCGGAAGGCCAATGGCATCATGGATTGTATCAGCAATAGTGTGGCCAGCAGGACTAGACACTTCATTTTCTCCCTGTGCTGGGCACTGGGGAAGCCTCCCCTCAAGTACTGAGAGCAGTGGTGGACCACTCACTTCAAGAAAAGATGGAGGGGCTGGAGCGGGTCCAGGGGAGCCACAAGGCTGGGGAAGGGACTGGAGGGAAAGTCTGATGAGGAGAGGCTGAGGGAGCTGGGGGTGTTTAGCCTGGAGAAAACTCAGGGTGGACCTCTTCCCTCTCTACAACTCCCTGAAGGGAGGTTGTAGTCAGGTGGGAGTTGGGTTCTTCTCCCAGGCAGCCAGTGCTAAGACGAGAAGGCCAGGCCTGAAGCTGCACCAGGGGAGGGTTAGGTTGGATGTGGGGAAGCCCTTCCTCATGGAAAGGGTGATCAGACCCTGGGCTGCACTGCTGAGGACAGTGGTGGAGTCCCCATCCCTGGAGACGTTTCAGGACAGCCTGGCTATGGCCCTTAGTGCCCTGTTCTGGCCGATGTGACGATGGTAGGTCCTGGTCTGGGCTGCCTGAGCTCAGAGTCTTTTCCAGCCTCAATAATTCTGTGATTCTGTGAATATTGCAGCAGGGTTTTGTCGCAGAACGAGACCTACCAGTGTTAACGTGTAAGTTGGTGGTGCCATGACAGGCTTCTGAAGATGCGAGTCTCTCTGCACCAGTTACTTTTACTGAATCCGTAGATTATTAAAGCAGGTGGGTTTTTTTGCACACAGCAGAAGCATTTAGAAGTGAGGCTTTAGAAATGATCATGTTTGTGGTAGCTAACATCAGCATCCACTGCTGGAGCATGGGTTTACCTCCAGATAGTAAGCTGTGTCTTTGAAGTTACTTGTCTGAAATCACCATTCTAAAAGCTGGTTTTTAAAGAAGTGTCTCTTGCTGGAGATGGTGAGGAGGTTGTAGAGAGGCTGGTGCTGGTCTCTTCTCTCCAAATTACTAATGCTAGAGTGAGAGCTTCAGGTTGCGTCAGGGGAGGTTTAGGTTGGATCTTAGGAAGCAGTTCTTTACTGGAGAGTGGTTGGGCACTGGAACAGACTGTCCAAGGAGGTAGTGGACTCCCCATCCCTGGAGGTGTTTGAAAGATGAGTAGCTAAAGCACTCGAGGCCATGGTCTAGGGAGCTGTTGGGATGAAGGCTGGACTTGCTGATCCCGGAGGTCCTTTTCAGCCATGATGATTCCACAGTTCTGTGATTCTCATATGACATCTCAAGCTTGCTTGGGCTCCAATTTGTGGTCTGAGAAGGGGGGAGCATAAGCAGGGGACACACACATGCAGGGAAATCTGGGAACGCGGTGACTTTGGGAGTGGACCTGGAGGAATGTCTCTTTGGTACTTCTGTATTACTCATTTTGCATCCCTCATCATTTGGACAGGCTGTTGAACCCTAATGCACTTGGTTGTGAAGGACGTCATGGTGGTACTGGAGGAAAGGAGGCCTCACTCCCAGGCTTTTGCAGCCAGTCCATTCCAGTCCAAGAACAGAATGTTTTACTGTTTTTCTTATTACACCAACACTCTCTACCGAGGCTCTGTTGAATATCTCACCCCTGTTTGAAATGTGGGATTTATCTGTTGCTATTACTATCCCAATGCAAAGAGGCCACAAGACTTGTTTGATTCAGCCTGGATCACTTTGTGCTGGGGGTCCCGACTCAGGGAGGGGGATTGTCCAGGCCAAGTCCTTTGCAAGATGATTTTTTTCCCCCTTATTCTGCAGCAGTATGTCCTGCAGCTACAGCTCCTTGGCATCTAGAAATTGAAAGTGAGGTGGCAGACAAGATGCTCCTGGAGCTTGCAGCAAGCAGGGGTGTCGCTAGTGATGCAGAAGCTGCAGAGGAGGCAGAGGGTGGACTTGCCAGCTAGAAACTCCACACAGCCCCACTCTCCTGCTTCTGGATTCCTACCCAGCAAACTCTAGCCCATCTGAAGACCTAAACTGGATCTTCCCAGGTAGTTGCTGCTGGTGCATGGAATGCTGCTTTTCACCTGCAGATGCCTGCTGTCTCTGAAGTTGCACCTTGCTCCTGATGTTTTCCTCTGTGCCTCCCGGGTAGCATTCCGCAGCCAGCCAGTCATGTGCTGTGGAGACCACATCTCCTGTTCTGAGCTGTGCTTGTGCTCACAGGCAATCACGCAGCTCCCGTGGGGCCACGCGGGCTGTGCCAGGGCTGAATGCTGTGCGGGCACAGGGCAGCACTCACTGCCGCCGGCTTCTGCTTTGCAGGGAAAAAACCACCCAGAATTCCTCACCGCTGACTGCAAAGGGTAATTAGTGAGAGGGATTTGGGTCAGAAGAAGGTCAAAATGGTGAGGCCGCTCTGAGTCTGAGCTGTGAAGCTCCACTGGATGAATCACATGGGGGAGGAAAAAAAATCTCTGAGTCATAATCCCTAATAACTACAAAGCGGATTTGCTTTGGGGTTTCGTTTCGTTTGTTCCTGTGTGCTGACTAATGCTCAGAGAAGCAGCTAGAGCCCTTTCTCTGCTGTTTCATCTATGAGGAATGCAGTTCCGTCTCCCTCCTCCTTGTCTCCACAGCTTTCTCAAGTTGATGTGTTCCTGCCTCTCCCAGCTGAGCCTGAGCCCTGCAAACCCCCTGCCCGGGCACTGCTCCTGCTCTTCAAAACTACCTCAGTGCCAGTGGCTGCAGTGTGGGTGCCAGCACTTGCCCAGCAGAGGGAACATGCTGGGGACATGTACCAGCAATTCTCTGTGTCCCTGCCTGTGCCCCTGTAGCTCTGCCACCACTGGGCAGTGGGGCAGGGGGTGTAAAATACCCCCGTTTTGCAACCAGCATCTGCTCTTAGAGCATCTCATGGTGATTTGTGAAGAGGGTTTGATATGGAGACAGCCACACATCACCCACAGCTTGGTGGTATAAACACACTGAAGTGAACTAGTTCTCATCTCCCTGGAGATGTCCCTATAGCTACCTGAGCTGATGGCCCCCTGAAACTTTTAATCGGTATATTTTTACAGGGTGTCTGATAGTTAGCATTTTCTTCTGTCACTTAGATCTCATTATGCTTTTAGATTCAGACTGCATGGTGATTCCTGCCCTGTTAAATTCCTTTTGATTAACTCTCCCTCCCCAAAAGAAGTACGTGCTATCAGTACCGAGCTAACAGAATATTCCTGCCCCCTTTGCCTGTACAACAGCAGTGCGAGGAGCAGAACATCAAATTGAGTCTCCAGGACTGGTCCTTTGGCAGCAGCAAGAGACAGTGGTCATCCCCAGTGATGTGGCCGGAGACTGTGGTGGTCATAGAAGGTTAAGCTGTGGGTGTCAGAGCTGATCCCTGCCAAAGGGCAGTATCTGCCTTGGGAGAAGAGGTTTGGCTGTTGTGTGATTCTGACTGATGAGATTAATTTCTTGGATGAAGTAACTCAGTGACGTGCTTTATGTTGCACTACCGGCATGATCCACTCGTGTAGAGTATGCATTTTAAAAGACTTTTTAGCATTTCCTTGGCTTCAAGCATATAGAAGGGGAAATGTAATGGAGGAGGCTCTGCTGTACTCACACACATGCGGAACAACAGGACGAGGGATGTAAATGTCAGCAGAGTGTTTTGTTGGGATATGAGACTGATGGGGTTACTTTTGCCTTACAATGTCTGTAATTAGTTTTCCATGATTGCAGGTATTGGTGATAGGGTAAATTTTCCTCCCCAGAGGAAAGCTGTTCCATGCCAATGCAGTTCCTGGTGCTGGATCTGAGTTTCAGTGCCTCTTGGGTTTCCTACACCTGTTGGTCCACTGCTCAGGTGGACCAATGATGCCCAGACTAGGAAGCTTATAGGTTGTTTTGGGTTTTGTTTCCCTTGTATAAGGTTATTTTTCATTTCCCCGAGTGCATCTGCTCCACGCTGTAGGAGAAGAGGCAGCAGCGTTTTGTGAGGACAACACAGGTCTGAGTGATGCTGGTGTCACCAGCAGCAGGTGATGTTATCCACTCTCCTGCTGCTCTGTACAGCTGGCTCCCAGAAGAGAAAAAACAAAAAGCTTCTTCAGTAAAAAAACCACAATTTTTTTCTGGTGCTCCTTCCCTGCTACCTCTATAGAGCTGTTTCTAAATCACTTGCCTTTGGTTGGTGTAACTGCAGCAGCTGGGGCTGTATTCTGAATTTTCATTTAATTTTCTTTTAATCACGTTGCTGGCTCCTGGCAGCTCTTTAAGTGTGGATTAAGCCAAGGCAAATGTGAGATGGTTTGATTTCTTGACTGTGGAAGGGAGCTAATACCCCCTTGGATGTGAGCTGGGGAATTTACAACTCTGTGTATGAATGTTTTTTTGTTCCACTGCATGTATGAGATTTAAGGAGGAACGGGAATCATTCGGTAGTGAGGAATCTTCACTGATTTAGTACTTAACTCTTTTTTTTCTGTGTTACGTGTAGTGGTGCAGATGTGGGAGTAAATGCTTTTACTTCAAGCATTCTGGCCTGGAATGCAGACAGACCTTTTCCCAATCAAACCCAGCACCTTAACATAGGATCACTCCCCTGACCTGCCTCATTGCCAATCCAGTCACTGTCTCTTACCTGCTTGATGTGCCCTGTGCTGCCACGCTGATGGCAGCCCCTGGCATTGGAGCAAGCAGTGGGGGTGGTGATGTTTTAAGCAAAAACCCATGCAGGTGACCCTGGCCAAGGATCTGAAATGAGAAGTGGGTTCCTTTTGCCAACATCCCTTCCTCTTCTATTACATCTAAATAAAATGGAGATGCTAATTAGATTCATGCACTCCTGACACGCAGAACAGACTAAAGACAAGGCATTAATGCAGGTGACACCATCCCAGCAGCTTTACTGGAGGAGTGTATCACCACTGCAGGGCTTTGATAGAATGAGGGCAAACCTGGTGTAAGATGCCGACGTTTCCTCTTTGCTCCGTATTTGCATAATTTCCCAAGCTTGTAAATGGTTGTCCAAGTGTTAAGTCATCCTCAGCAGTTTGGGGCTGTCATTGGCTGTGCTTTCTTTTCTTGAAGGGTGGGGAGACCTCATGCTAGATGAAGTTTTGCTGGAGGTGGAGGATCCTCCAAGATACCAGAACCCAGCTGCCAGCACCTGGGGCAGCCTGGCCACACTCAGCAAGACCCATCTAAACTCAGGCTTGCTATACTCCAGGGTAATGCCTTAATCTGAATTAAAAGCAAAACTCTTGTTTTGTCCTGCACAGCTGCAGCTGGAGTGTTTTAGACAATGTCCCTGGTGTTTTATTGTGCTGGGATGACTTCGTAGTTATTCCCAGCTGGTTCTCCCCAAGATTTATGGAGGCTGGAAAGCTTGTGCGCAGGTTTTTTACTGTGCCCTGAGTGCCAGTAAGATGCATTTCAACTGACATAAAGCTCATGCTGCAGCTCTGCCTGCGTACAACTGGCCTTTCTGGTTCGCTTTGCTGAGGGTTTGAAGGCAAACCTGGTGTCCTGTATTCACTGTGCCCTATGGAGCCTATGGGGTCACCCAGGAGATGTTCAAGTAGAGACCTCTCAGTGCTGTAGGGAGGTGGGGATGTCCTGGATGGTATAAACTCATGAAAACCCACACAGCTCCCTAGTCAAGCTGTATGTGAGAAGGCAGTGGAACACAGGTGATGAATCCTTCCCGTATTCTGGTGGTTGTACTGGAGCCACTGGGGATGTCACATGCTGGCAAAAGCAGAAGCTGCTTTACTGACTTAACTGAGATTTGGTTGTTGAGAATTTGCAGTCTGAAAGGCTGCACTGAATCTTGGACTTCAAAGTGATTTTTTTATCTGAACAAGGATCTGAGAGCTGGAAATCTCTCAAGGATATGAGCAGTGTCTGAGTGCCCGTGAAAACAAACAGCCTGGAAGAACATAGAGCAGTCATCTCCAAAAACTACTTCAAGAGTTGCTGAGACTGCTCTCTGCTCATCCCCATACACTTCAGACTCTGACTGTACGGAGTGAAGTGCTCAACTGTGCGTGTTGAGGGGCTGTAGGATGGCACACTGGAGCTTTTAGACATCGCAGTGTGCTTGAGGAACAGAACTGGAAGAGATGCTGTGGGACAAAGTTGCTGGTTGCTCTTTATTTGTTTTGTTTGCAGAGTTGAGAAGGTGGCACTTAAACATGCCAAGTGATGTTGGAGATGAGATTGAATTCTTTGAGGAAACAGCTTTGACAAAGGCATTGTGCATGGGTTATTTTCAAAAACAAAAAGTGGTGGAAGTATTTTGGATATAAGAAACCAATGAGGCTCCTGAACGGTGAGATGAAGACACACTGAAAGGTGGTGGGGACAACCCCTCTCTTAAAACACAGTCAGATAAAGAGGGTTATATAGCATGACTGTAGCTTGCATGGGAAGAGCTTTCACTGGTAGGCAGTGGGACCTTGCTTGTTGTTTAAGTGCTGCTCGAGTGTAACAAAGATCAGCCAGAACAAACTCAGTTTAAAGCTCCAGAAGATACTGGCCTTGGAGGAATGGAAATCCCTACGATACCTGGTTTTTTCTGTCATGGTGTGATGTTGTCCTTGCTGGTAGTTTGGACTTGCTGTGTTGATGATCTAAAGGCCCAGTGCTGAGAAGTGGTCCCCTGTCGTGCGGAAGCAGATTCTTCTCATCCTTGTACTGCACCTGTGAATGGGGTCAATGAGACTTGTCTTCTGCAGTAGATTTTTAAACTTCTGAGTTTCTAGAGCAACCCGTTGCATGTCCAGAACAGCTTCCTGTCAGAGGGGATGGCTGTAAGAGTTGTGGGGTATAGAGGCTAGAGGGTAAGCAGCAGTTAATGAAGAAATGCTGCTAATGAGAGGAGGAACACGAGAGTGTACATTGCTGCTGGGATCACAAAGGTCTCTGCCTCCCCTCATGAGCAGCCTATAATCTCAACATTAAATTTATCAAGCTGCATTATAAGACTGATTGGGGTGCCTGCCCTGTGACTGCTGGAGGGCATCCATTGCTGGACATGGCTGAGAACTCTGCTGCAGCCTGAAGTCGTTCCTGGTCATTTCTTCAGACCAAATAACCCCAGCTCTTTTTGAAATGGTTTTTCCGAGATGTCTGCCGGGCTGCTTCAGCCATGACCTGCTCCGTACCTTTCCCAAGGCAAAGTTCTCTGCATCCCTCAGGTCGACCAGTCCCATTTAGTGTCCCAGCTACTACAGAAGTTCAGGTCCTCAGCTCCTAGACGAGACTCTGCATCTTGGCGACAGGTGTCGTTGGTATTGGTGTAGCCTTAAATCTTCTTTATGTCTGACAGTCCTTTGCTCACTGCCATTCTCCAGAGTTGTGTTGCCCTCAAAACCCTGCCGTGCTGATGTCCCCAGCTTCTCTGTGCTCCACTGTGGAGAGAGGTGGGACCAGTCTCAAGTGAAACTGACTGTTGCCCAGCTCTGGCCCCAGGCTTGGTGACAACACAGGCAAGTGCAGGACTTAGGCAAAGCAACAAAGAAAACTTTATTTTTCATTATTGGGTCTTCTTTGCCAGGATTATTTGCCATTGTGGGGTATAAAAAGGACCCATAATATGATTGCAGGCTTATTTTTGGTTGTAATTGTGGTGGTGATGACTAAGAAGCTACAGCTGCAGTTCTGTGACAGTTTTTGTTCATAATAGACTTTCTGCTGTTATGATAAAATTTCTGGTTCAAATTTTCTGCAGACTTCAGGTGCTTCAGTTCTTCGTTTAAACCGTTTAAGTCATTTTAAATCACAGAATCATTGAGGCTGGAAAAGACCTCTGAGCTCAGGCAGCCCAGACCAGGACCTAACATCACTACATCGGTCAAACCAGAGGACTAAGGGACACAGCCAGTCTGTCCTTAAATGTCTCCAGGGATGGGGACTCCACCACTGCCCTGGGCAGTCCAGCCCAGGGTCTGATCACCCTTTCCATGAGCAAGGGCTTCCTCACATCCAACCTAACCCTCCCCTGGTGCAGCTTCAGGCCCTGCCCTCTCATCCTGGCAGTGGTTGCCTGGGATAAGAACCTGACCCCCACCTGACTACAACCTCCCTTCAAGGAGTTATAGAGAGGGGGTAGGTGTCCCCCTGAGTTTTCTCCAGGCTAAACACCCCCAGCTTCCTCAGCCTCTCCTCTTCACTTTCCCTCCAGTCCCTTCCCCAGCCTTGTGGCTCCTCTGGACCCACTCTATACCCTCCATCTTTTCTTGAAGTGAGTGGTCCACCCCTGCTCTCAGTATTTGAGGGGAGGCCTCCCCAGTGCTCAGTACCGGGGGAGAATGGCATCCCTAGTCCTGCTGGGCACCTTTTTGCTGATACAAGCCAGGATGCCATTGGCCTTCCAGGCTACCTGGGCACCCTGCTGGCTCCTATTCAGTCAATATGTGATGGTCATGGCAATTCATCTCTGTAGCGCCAGTACCTGAGCTACCTAACTGGGGACTTGAGGTCGGGATACTATGCAACCCCAGCAGTGTTGTTTAGGGATATGTAGGAATGGAGACCACCAGATGAGTGAAGCAGCTCAAACACTGTCATGCTTTGTCACCTGGCACATCCAAGTCATCTGAAGCAGGCTGCTGTTGATGCTGTGTGCTCTCCTGTTGAAGGAGCAATGAATTGGACAATGGTGGGTAGGAAATGCCTGAGCTGTCTTTGCTTTGGCTCACCTTAGGGGGAGTCAGCATCTCTTCTACTGCCAGGCATGAAGTTAAACACTGGGGAGGGTCAGAATGGGTCTGAGGGGGCAAAAATACAGGAATAAAGCTATCTAAGGTAAGAAAGATTGAAAATACTACATGGGAGTACGGGTTTGCTGTAAGCAGTGACCCTGTGATTAGGTAGGTTTGTGGCAGGTCTACCCACGTGGTAGATGTTGTCATCTGTTGTCAGCTGTCTGCTCTGTTTTCTGGAGGCTGCCTTGCTTGTTAATTATGGGGAATCAAGTCAGCCCAGCCACTTGCAGCAGAGAAATTAGTTAAAGCTGCTGATTTTATTACGCTGGGGAACACATCAAGTTGTGCATGCTGGTGCTGGGTGCCCGTGGGACCATCCTTTCATGCCTTCCCACTGTGCAAGACTGCTGGCTAGAACATCTGAGGTTGGAGACAGATGCTGAGCAAGAGTGGGGGTTGGTTTTGATCTGGTGACTCCTGTGCCCCTGTGTTGAAAAGCCATCCCTTTCACTGAAAGGCTCATCACATGGTCTCTGGAGGGTTCACATTCTTCAGAGCTGTTCCTGGTCCCTTTGGACAAGCAGAGCTGTGATCTCTCAGTACTACAGGCTGTTGTGCTGCGGGGCATCCTAATGAAGATCACTTCATTAATGTAACTGAACCACTTAAAGTAATATACAGGAAAGTACTGTGGGCCCCAGGGCTATGTGTGGCAGTGGGGGTGCCTGAGGTTTTGGGTTCGGAAGATGACTTCACAGAGGGCCCTTTTGGGGTGGGCAAGTCGAGAAGGAGGGTGGCAGGAAGTGGTGATGCTAGTGCCATCAAAGATCACAAGGTCTCTCAGTCCCCAGTGTCCCACAAGTAAGGCCATGTACACTGCCCTGCATTAGGGTCAGACTGTGGACTCCTGCCATCCTGCGCAGACTCACGTGCAGACAACAGGAAGATAGATGTAGGACAAGAGGAAATGGGATCAGGTTGTGCAGGGGACGTTCAGATTTGATCTTAGGAAAAACTTCTTCCCAAAAAGAGTGGAGAGGCTTTGGAACAGGCTGCCTAGGGAGGAGGTGGAGGCACTGTCCCTGGAGGGGTTCAACAAGCAGGCGGACAGGGTGTTTCAGGAGATGGGTGAATGGGTGGGGGTTGTAGAATGGATGGTTGGACTTGATGATCTTGAAGGTCTTTTCAGCCTTGATAATCCTGTGGTTCTGTGATACTGGCTCAGGTGTGTTCTTGCAGACCTTCGCCAGTGTGACTGTTGCGATTCAAGGGACCAGCAATTTCCCTCAGTTTTGGGCCCTGACTAGTGGTGCTGCAAGTGCACCAACTGCATGAGGAAGTCCGTGGCAGCTGTGCGTGTTCCCAAATGTGGCTGAGCGTGCACACACCTCCTCAAAATGGAAAGAGGCTCAGAGCTGCTGCACATCATCATGTGTTGACTACAGCAAGCCCTTTGCATCCTACTTGAGTAGCCAGCTGGACCAAGGTTGTCAGCAGTCAGAAGATGCTGCCCTAAAAGAGTGACTTCTTACACAGACTTGACCCACGTTGTTGCAAGTAACATTTAACAGTTAAACTGGGTTTTGTCAACTCAAGGCCAGAGCAGCGGTGGGGCTGTGGAAAAAGCAGGCTGGCTTTGGCATGTCTGGATAGCAACGTGATGCGTTTCCTGATGGTAGGAGTGGGAAAGCCTCCATCTGCTGTGAAAAGAGCACCTCTTTCCTTGGAAAAGTACTTACTGAGATAGTGATGATGGACAAGTCTCTCCTGATAAATGTGGCTTCACAGCCGGTGCTTTTAGCCTCACGGAAAAAAGGGGAAAAGGTATCTAATGTGTGGGACTATTTAAAGGGCAGGGCTGGAGGTCTGAAGGTAATGCGTTCTAAAAATAAGCAGTGAAATGAGTGTTGAACTTGGGCCAGGTTATTTCAAGATCAAAATTAAGGCCAAGGCTCTCCAGTGTAGGTTTCCAGGTCATTTTTATTGGCTTTGTTAATCCGTGCTGTTCCTGAGGTAGGAAAATGTGGTAGTGTCTAACAGGATCACAAAATCACAGAATTATTGAGGCTGGAAAAGACTTCTCAGATCATCCAGCCCAACCCATGACCTAACATGACCCCATCGGCCAAACCAGGGCACTAAGGGCCACAGCTGCTCTGTCCTTCAACACCTCCAGGGATGGGGACTCCACCACTACCCTGGGTAGTCCATTCTTTCCATTCTCTTTCTGAAAGGAAGTTCCTGAGGGATCCCGAGGCTTCTGCCAGTCTTCACAGCCCTGTTGCACTGTGGTGTGATGAGGCTCTTTGTGTGTGATACATCAGGTTACCCATCATGAAGAGAAAATGAATTCTGCTTCTTGTTCAATCAAGAGTGGTGGTTTGCATTTATTAGCTGGGAGACGACACATCACGTCGTCAAATTGGAAGAGGTATAGAACAACTTAAAAATGATCAGTACAACAGTCAATTCAACATTGCCATCCCTGTGAGCCCAGACAGGCAGACCAAGCAGAGTCTTCTCCGTGTCAGCATAACTTGGTGAGTTTTCTCAGGTCTCACTAGCTGCCTTCAGCGCTTGTAATAGCTGAGAAGTCTCTCCTGAGAGTACATCAGCTTCTCTGCAAAGACACAGGCATGTCTGCCTTGCTGGAATCGACCTTGTGTGTGAGCCTGTGTGTGGGTATCAGAGACAGCTGAGCACTGGGAAGGATTTTGGGAAGAGTAGAGCTGAGTTATGACCAGGCATGAACACCCTGCATGGGAATCCCTGAGAGTGTTTTTTCGTAGAACTGACATTAGATGAGGATCTAAACAGCCTTGTGATGGTACTGTCTGGAACATGTCTGTGGGACTGATGTGCTCCTGGTATCTTTGTCCTCTCTGAGTCTCTGAAGTTTGATCCCTGATGTGGTTTTGGCTGGGATAGGGTTAATTTTTTTTCCTAGCAGCTGTATTTTGGATTTAATTTGAGAACAGTGCTGATAACACGCTGATGTTGTAGTTGTTGCTAATAGTGCTTGTCCAAGTCAAGGATTTTTCAGTTTCCCAGGCTCTGCCGGTGAGGAGGTGCACAAGAAGCTGGGCGAGAGCATGGCCAGGACAGCTGACCCAAAGCAGCTGCAGGGATAGTCCGTACCACAGAACATCATGCCCATGTATGCTGGGGGGAGTTGGGCAGGAGGGGCTGATTGCTGCTTGGGAACTGGCTGGGCATTGGTCAGCAGTTGTGTACTGCTTATCTTCCCTTTGTCTCAAATCTGTTGTGTGTTACCTCTGGCTTGGAGCTGGAAAAGCCATCAGGACTTTCTGACATGTTGGTGATGTTCTCTGGTGGTCCTTTTCAGGAAGGGAGCATCCATCCTCTGGTCCTCTGCATGAAGCTGCTGGGGCTTTTGCTTGCACCATGGTGAAGAGGCAGCCTCTGTGGAGGGTTGGATGGAGGCTTAATCCTGGCAGAAGTCACCAGAGACAACTGGGAACAGCTCCTTTTCCCAGAGCAGCCTGTTCTGTTTCCCGTGGCTCTGAGCATGGCTTTGGGCATTCCCACCCTTACCTCGCTGTGTCCTACGAGGACATAACTCTGATCCCAGGACCTGTTGGAGCAAGCAGCCATGACAGGGCTTGTTTTTCCAAGCTAATCTTTTATCGGGAAAGAAGCTTGGCAGATGTAGGTGGGAGGTGATGCTGATGTGCTGCTGGCACGGGTCAGCCGCTGCCTTCCCGCCTGCGTCCTCGGCTTTTTATAGCCTCGCAGCATCACACTGCAGCTGCCACACACCTTCTGACAGCCCTGGGATCATGGGGCAGTGCTGGGACCATGTGCTCTGTCTTGGCTGCAGTAGCAGCACCAGTGGCCAAGTATGTTGCAGTGTTAGCTCTGCTAGGTTGCATCAGCCATGAACGTGTCTAATCCCATAGCCTGATTCCCAAATAAGCAGTGTCGGGTGGGTCAGAGCGGGGAAGGACATGTCATTCTTCTGGAGAAAAACCTGATTAAATTTAATCCCCTGTGATAAATTGTTTAATGTTGTGGATTGTTTGGTTTTTTGCTGTGTGTCAGTCCTGGAGCACAATTTCAGTTTGTAGTCTGTGGATATGATAGTCTTGGTGTGCTTAAGCATTTCTTCCTTCCATAGTTGGAACTGAGGATTTTTATGGTCCCTTCCAGCATCAACCATTCTGGGATTCTATGATTGTCTCTTATTTTAACCTTGGGAGCTCCCTGCACCAAATACATCCCTCAGTTTGGTTAGGTATACCATATGCTTTGCATTCACTACCCTGAGTAAATAGGAGAACGCTACTGACTTCTGCTCCAGCATCATCACTATGAGTTTAGTGGAGGAAGGAGGCTGACAAGAAGGGCATCTGGATGAGCAGTCTTCACAAGGAAGTTATTTCAGGTATTTCAGCCACATAGACCTCAAGATTTACAGATCAAATTAGTTAAGGAAAAGTGGTACCAGCCTCACTGATAGCTGATCTCCCTCCATTCTTAGAGATAAAGAGTGGGCATCTACATGAAAACAGACCTTCCCTGAGCAGGTAATGAGGCAGAAATCCTGACTCCATTGAAATTAATGGAGAGGCTGAAGTGAGACTGTCTGCTCCTGGATGCTTCAGAAAAGCTGATCTTCCTTCCTAAGCAGCCCTTGGCCAGGAGAGGAGCAAAGCATAAAGCACCTCAGGCAGGGTAGTGACAGATGGATCTGCTATTGGGGTTAATGTATTTGTACAGTAGGTAGAAGATACCCCTGACTTCACTGGTGGTTTTGGTGGATGTGCTGGTGGATCTTTCTTTTGCTGACAAAGCCCATGTGAAGGTTTAAGCTGAGCCTGGGGCACAGGAGCTGTGAGGGTGATGGATGGCAGGTGCTGCTGCAGCAGGTGTACAGGCTCCAGGAGTATTCCTTCCCCATCCAGCCAGCTCAGATCGATGTTGAAGCAGCTTCATCTGCCTTCACCATTAATTATTTTCTGTGCTGGTGGAAATCCAAGAAGACTCACCTGCATCACCTTGGCACTGCAGCACAGACAGAGCTTCCAGTAACAAGGCTGTAGCAAAGTACAATGAGGGCAGTAATGGCAAACCATGGATGTGTGGGCAGAGTGAACCCTGAACAAGCCCTGCAGTGTTACCCCTGCAAAAGAAAAGGACCTTTGAGGCTGTAAGTGCTGTTGGGGCTCCCAAGTGGGGCTTGTATGTAGATCCAATATTTAACTGCACTCACATGCAGGAAGAAGTGTGTGACTGGGAATGCCTTTTATGCCTTTGAAAGCTCTAGGTTTAGTTTTACCTGCAGTGTATTTGAAGACGCCCTTTTTGTTGCCCTTGACCTCTCTTGCAAGGTTTAATTCTAAGGAGGCCTTGGCTTTCCTAGTTGCATCCCTACATCCTCTGACTAGAGCCTTGCAGTCATCCCAAGTGGCCACCCCCTCCTTCCATGACCTATAGACTTTCTTCCTCTTCAGTTTGCCCAGCAGCTCCCTGTTTGACCACGCAGGTCTTCTGGCTCTGTGTCATGACTTCGTACCTGTTGGAATGGTCTGATCTTGGGCTTAAGAAAAGTGGTCTTTGAATGTTAACCAACTGATCCTACACTGTGACAAAATCTCTCCTATTAATGATTGTCTCTTTCACCTCAAGGTCCTGAGCTCGTGTCTATTGCTTTCACTGGGACAATTAAGGTGCCTGTAACAGCAGCGAGCTTTTATTTGGGTTAGCCACCTGAAATGAGTAAAATTATTCCATGGGCTTTGGTCTGATGGCAAATTCTTTGTGTTATTATTTATGGAATATTGAACATGTGTCTTCATCAGTGGGAGATTTAAAAGAGGAACAGGAAGGCAGGGTGTAATCTGCCAAAATGGCTCTGCGCTGCTATTCCCAGAGATGTTTTGAAATCTTCACCTTGATTGCCTTTGTGGAGCAGTGTGCCAGCCCTGGAGCACGTGGGGCTTCTCCTGGTCTCCACAGGGATGTTTGGACTTCAAGCCAAGTGTGACAGTGCACAGGGAAAGTCATTACTCCTGGGCTGCTGTCTGATTCTTGGAGGAGGAAGCCACTGAGAATTCAGCTTTAAAATGAGCCAAAACTCAGAGTGGAAGCGTCAGCAGGGCAAGGGGTGACTGTGCTCTTCAAAAAATGACTTTTTCTTCTTATCCTCTCACTGTCAGCAAGCTCTGGGCTGGTTTGCTGGACCTGCCGAGAACAGTCATTGCAAGAGCAGGTTGTCGTTTTCATTTGGGTTGGAAAGTTCACCTGGAGCAGAGAGCACAGAGAGAAGACTCAGAAATGTCCCAACAGGTCAATGTGGTGTTCGTGGGGCTGCAGTCATCAAACTTTGCCAGCACTTGGGGTCTTTTACTGAGATAACCATCCTGTTCTGGGGGCTGGCTCACTTCTCCCTTCTCACAGTTCTAGCAGTGGCAGTCTGGTTTAACAGGAGAGAAGCAAATCCAGTTAAATAGAGGGATCTTGGGGTTTGCAGTGGTTAGTTGAGGGCTGATGCAAGCAAGCCTCAATTGCAAACAAGATGCCTCCAGTTGGTTGATTTTATCTTTAAAAAATAAGGTGCTGATGCGCTCTGTTCCATTTCATAGTAGAGCGAAAGATTGGGGGATGAGGAGTTGGAGAGTGGCAGGGCAGAGAGGGACCTGGCAGTACTGGTTGACAACCAGCTGAACAGGAGCCAGCACGGTGCCCAAGTGGCTGGAAGGTCAATGGCATCCTGGCTTGGATCAGCAATAGTGTGGCCAGCAGGACTAGGGAAGTCATTCTTCCCCCGTAATGAGCACTGGGGAGGCCTCCCCTCAAGTACTGGGGGCAGTGCTGGCTCTCTCACTTCAAGAAAGAGATTGAGGGGCTGAAGCGGGTCCAGAGGAACAACAAGGCTGGGGAAGGGACTGGAGGGAAAGGCTGATGAGGAGAGGCTGAGGGAGCTGGGGGTGTTTAGCCTGGAGAAGAGGAGACTGAGGGAGGACCATCTCCTTCTCTGGAAAGGGTGATCAGACCCTGGAATGGACTGCCCTGGGCAGCGGTGGAGTCCCCATCCCTGGAAATGTTTAAGGACAGCCTGGCTGTGCCCCTTAGTGCCCTGGTCTGGCCGATGGGGTGATGTTAGGTCATAGGCAGGGCTGGGTGAACTCAGAGGGCTTTTCCAGCCTTAATGTTTCTGTGATTTTAATGACCTCCCAATCATGAAGCATCATTGAGTGGTCAGGTGGCTGATCCTACCACTCGTGGAGCCTGGTTGCATCTCAGAGGGAGCATAGTCGTTATCAGAACTGACAGTGGTCCAGGGCTGAAATGGTCATTCTTGGTAGGCTTGGTTTTTCTGTGATCTTCCAGTTTTCCCAGAGAGGCAACTCAGTACATCTTGGGAGTGACCCTTCATTCAGTGTAAGGCACTTGGGGACGAGAAGGATGTATGGAATATTCTTTTCTGTATTAGAGGGGATTTTATATGAAATGATATGAAATGATTTTTCATAGTACTGTTCCCTACTCTGTTGGGGCATTTTCCCAACAAAGGCTAGTTGGTAATAACCTGACAGTTTCTTCCTTTGAAGCAGTATAACTGTTCTTTCTTTCAGTGTAAGTGTCAGCTGGTGCAGATGGAGCACAGGGTTATCAAATGTTACTTTAGAAATGGTCCAAAGCAGCATTAGGTGCTCAGAATGTCACGCTGTGAGTACATTTGCTTCAGATTTGCCTTCTTTGTCTTCACAACAAAAAAGGGTGAGCAGACCAGACTCGCTGCAAGGCACCTCAGCAGTGTTTTAAATGCCAGCATCCCTGCTTGTGATCCTCATTTGGAGTAATTTTTTGAAGACACAACAGCAGTCATGACGACTGTATTTTGTGTGAGAACTTGAGCTGTGAAAATGCAGCCCTGTGAGCTCTTGGGAATTGGTACAGCTTGGCTGGCAGATCCACTTGAGAGTGAATGCAGAGTCTTGGATGCATGTGAGGGAGAAGATCTTTTGTGAATACCCAGGCTTAGGTTTTCAAAGGCACTTGGTTGTGCAGCTGTTGCAAGAATCAGGAGTGCATTTTGGGATGCACTTAACATGTTACTGTCTTTGGATGGAGTGTAGATTGGAGTTACCAGCCTACAAGTCAATCCTTTCCTGCTTGTCTTTCCCTTTCAAACACCTATTGACTGGATTTTGCAGGAAAGAACCCCAGAATCATTGAGGCTGGAAAAGCCCTCTGAGCTCATCCATGACCTAACATCACAGTGGCCAGAACAGGGCGCTCAGGGCCACAGCCACTCTGTCCTTCAACACCTCCAGGGATGGGCACTCCACCACTGCCTTGGGCAGCCCATTCCAGTGTCTGATCACCCTTACTGTGAGGAAGGGCTTCCTAAAATCCAACCTGACTCTCCCCTGGCAGCTTCAGGCCCTGCTCTCTCGTCCTGGCGCTAGTTCCCTAGGAGAGCTAGTGATAGGATGACTTGCCTTTTAGGATGAAAAATGGTAGTTCAGGATGTGACAGATGGTTCTTCATCCTGTTTTCCTAAAACACTCTGTAACGCAGACAGTGGGGTGTGTTGCAGAGGGTATCTCAGACTGATGCAAGTTTACTGACTCTTGGGGGTTAGTTAGCGAGCAAACTGTACTGGTCTCCTCTTTATTTACAGTGCTAGTGGGGTATGTGTGTGTCTTCACTCGCCCATGAGCTGGTGGAGTACCTGCAAAGTGCCCCCTCATCATCAATCGTGTCTCAGCCAAAGCTGCTTTTTCTGCTGTAGCTGGGATGTTGGCCAAGCTCGTGGAGCTCTCGACACTAGCCAGGTTACTCCAAGAACTCAGTGTCGCTGAGTGAGAAGGAAAAGGAGGAGCAGACATAGGGGTTTTTTTGAGGGGGGAGAAGAGAAATATTTGTTTTAAGGATTTGTGTCTCTGTTATAAGGGCATACATTTTATAGGCACGTGATAGAAGAGACTGTTACTGGTGTCTTTCCATGACTTTGTAAATTAAGAAAATTTGTGTTTCCTCACTGATAGAAAACAGGTCCTGTTGAACTGACTCCTATTTTTGCCACTGTCATTGCTCTGGCAGTTCAGTCTGTAGCTCTCCTGAAATTATCCTCCTAAGAACAGGGAGGTAACAGCATGGAGGGGTTTTGGAGACACTGGAGCTGATTCACCATCACTGCAGGAGACAGCCTGGGCTTGATCTTGATCTTGCCCTACTCACTGATGCTGAGCCTGCTGTGGCTCCCTAAACCAGGAGGAAACCATTCCCCTGTGGTAACTGGGATACCCACCCTAGTGAACTGCTGCCCTTCAGCAAATGCACCTGCAACTGTTCCCTTAGACTGAGCTGGAGAACTTACAGAAATCTTGTGGGGGAGCTTTATTTTCAGATTCCCCCCTGCCTTGGTCTTTGTACCTAGAAATCATCTTCTGCATGGGGAGGTAGCAAAACCATGCAGTTCAGCTTTCGTGTAGGAGGGGATTGTGATGTTGGTGGCTGAGTGTGTGCTGCTTGTGGTGCCTGGTAGATAGAACAGTAGAGGTCAGTTACCCCCAGGTGCATTCTTGCAGTCACTGCTGGAGCTTACTGCAGTGGATTTATGAAGTTTAACGGGTCCCTTACTGCACTTAGCTCACTCATGTAATGAACATGCTGAAATGGAAAAACACCCTTTAAAACAAAAACCACAGGCACAGAGAACACCCTTTGGTTTTTACAATGAACCATTGCACTTGGGACTCTTCAGGACTCCCAAGCTAACAGGTGGAACTCTTTATTCTTTTCTCTTCTCCCTCCCCATATTTCTTAAATAATTAGCAACAAGTCTCTTATCATTTTTTGTGTGGTTGTTAATCATTTGAGGGCTCTCTGTGGGACACTCTTTGCATGCTGCTGTTTTCCTTCAGCTCATGTTAACTTGTTTTTGCTGGCCTTGGAGAGGAGCTGTGGGCTTGAGGTGCTGCTCTTTGTGATGAGGCTGTTATTGTGGGGAGCTGGGTGCATGGTCAGCTCATGTGGGTATGGATGACTTGGCTTTGTTGTGCAGGAGCAATGGAGTTATTCCTTGTGAAGGAACTGGAAGGATGTGTTTTTCAAGTGCTAGTCCATGGCTTCCAAAGTCTGGGTGTTCTTTAGGGCTTTACTGCCAACTCACTGCATTGAGTTGAGCTTTTGGTAAGTTCTGTAGGGCAACAGGTAAACTGCTTGTGTCAGGCTGTTCTCAGGTAGTGTCAGAGGAAGACCCTCCAGTTTGAAGTGGAAGCAGAAGACTGCTGAGAGCTTGGAGTGCAGTGAGCTAGAGATGGAGGTAGTACCTTCACAGTAAGTAGACAGAGTTCTTAGCTCTAACAACCTGGTGCATTTTAAGGTTGGGTTCAAGGGAATGGAAAGTTGACTTTTGTGGTCAAACAAGAGTTTGAGCTTCATCCCAAACTGGAAAGCATTGATATAGTATCTTGCATCCAGGAGTGGAAAGTGCTGAGTGAGGATCCTCCACACCGTGAAGATGTTTAAAATGAGCACTAATCATTTGTCATTGGTTTATCAGTTGTCCCAACCCTTGTACCCTGACTAGATGAGCACCTTTGTTTATGTGAAAACCCAGTGTGTGCAGGATGCTGTGCCCTTGGGTCCTGCTGTCCTTGAAGGCTGATGATGGGAGTGATGTGAGCGGTGTGGTGTGATCAGACATTGGAACAGACTGCCAGTGGCAGTGATGGAGTCCCCATTCCTGGAGGTGTTTAAGGACAGCGTGGTTGTGGCTCTTAGTGCCCTGGTCTGGCTGCTGTGATGATGTTAGGTCCTGGGCTGGGCTGGATGAGCTCAGAGGGCTTTTCCAGCCTCAGTGATTCTGTGATTGTGTATATGAGGCTGAGGAGAAATAAAAGGAAGAAAACAAGAAGAAGATGTTTTTGCTTACTGGGCACTGAAGACTGTCGAGCTCATCTCCGCAGAGAAGTGAGCAAAGTACCTATTGACACATCCATGGTGGAGCTGGGACATCGAGGAGCTGGGTCTGTGGGGCAGCTCTCATTTCTTTGGTGACAGAGGTTTATCTCTGCATGCTCATGTTTTACAGGTAATTGGTTTGGAGAGAAAACTGTTAGCTCAAGGTTTGAGTGTCGTATAGCCACCAAAGTGGCTGTGGTTCACTGTGTAGTTGGTGGAACGGGGGTTATTTTAGAGGATTTGCATCCTTTTCAGAAATGTTACTGTCATCTCAGAGATTTGGGTCAGACCTTCCACAGCTTTGGTTCGTTTATTGGGAATATTTCATGTCATTACTTCTCACATCTTGATTTATCAGAGAAAGAGAAAAGGGTGACTCGAGTTCGTGGATTCGCTTGGGTCGAATTAAGGGAGACTGACCCGACAGGTCTGCACAAAAGGTTGATTTTCCTGAGCCATTTCACCAGCTGCTAATCGGAGCCTGACGCTGCTCTCCCTATCGCTGGGAAAAGAAGCAAGGGAAAGGCTGTTGAGGTTTTTCCCATGAGTTAGCAGGCTCCAGCTCCCTGGACAATCCTGTCTGCAGGCTTGTGCCGACTACTGGAGTTTGTAGTTAACAACCTTGCAAAGACACTGGGTTCTCATGGGTCATGGTGTTACCCAGTCCCATTGGTGACACTGTGAGCTGGGTTGGTTTGGGCTGTGTTTCCAGGACAGAGGAGGCAGTATTTTCTCATTTCCCATACAGACGAGGAAGAAGTTTAGATCCAAAGCAGCTTTTGTACTCAAGGTGATCAAAGCCAGTGGAATTTTATTTAAAATAAACCCATGATTCTTCTAATCAACCCTCCAAAGGAAAGATCAGAAGTAAAGTGATGGGGTTTGTACATTTAATTGTTCACACAAGTGGGTTTTCCTTTTCTGAGATATTTCTGCTGTTGGAGAGTGACTAGGGCTGTATTGGTACAATTAGCAAAACAAATGACTGTCACACCTTTTATTGAACCCCGTGCTGTTTGATCTGTTTGCTTGCACTTGTGTTACTGCTTCCCCTGGTTACATTACACAGCGATAGCACCTTCCTGTGCTAAAACACAGCCAAGAGAACCCACCCCTTGGCTCTCAGCTGCTGTGGGCTGTTTTCTTTACAGATGGACTAGAAAGCAGCGCTTGGGCAGAGAGCTGCTGGAGCTTTGTGTCAGTTGCTTGCTGGACATCATTAAAAAACCAGAAAAGGTGACCAGGAATCCCCCAGATGATGGCTGTTAGGTACAGGTTGAGTACTGGAATCTTGGTGACTAATGCCCTGGGTATTTTGAGCCACTTGGAGCCTGGGATGTGTTTGTTTTCCTTGAACGTGGCTCTTCCTGGTGGGAGAGAAGGTGGTGGAAAAGGTTGACCTAGAGGTCAGAGAGGGTTGTTGGTGAGAGCTGTATGTTTCCCTGATGTTGAGGATGGATTGGGCCACTTCTGGGCATGAACTCTGCTGGTGAGATGCTCCTGCTGGCGAGATGCTCCTGCCAGGCAATGGACATTTTCTTCTGAAATGAGGAAGACAGATGATCCTGCTGCCTTGCAGCCTTTTCTGTCCTTCTCTTGCCTGTTAGGTGAAACATCTCATTAAGTTTAGAAGGATTGGAAAAGAGGAGAAGGGAGGAAAAGCTGGCAGCCCATGGCTTGGATGGATGCCCCCTCAACTGGGTTAAAAACTGGCTGCATGACCGGGCACAGAGAGTGGTTGTGAATGGTGCCCCATGTAGTCGGGGTCCAGTGACCAGTGGTGTCACCAGCAACCAGTACAGCACCCAGTCATATTCCACATCTTTACTGATAACCTGGCTGAGGGAATTGAATCTGCCCTTAGTAAATTCGTGGATGATGCAGCATTGGGAGGGGGGTGTTGATATGCTGGAGGGTAGGAAGACATGCATAGAGATCTGGACAGGCTGGGTCAATGGGCAGAGGCCAACAGGATGAGGTTTAACAGGCCTGGCCACGATAATCCCCTGCAGCTACAGACTGGGGGATGAGTGGCTGGAGGGTGGCCTGGCAGAGATGGACCTGGCAGTACTGGTTGAGGATTGGTTGAACAGGAGCCAGCAGGGTGCCCAGGTGGCCTGGAAGGCCAATGGCATCCTGGCTGGGATCAGCAATAGTGTGGCCAGCAGGACTAGGGATGAAATTCTCCCCCTGTCTTGGGCACTGAGGAGGCCTCCCATTGAGAACTGGGGGCAGTTCTGGGCTCACTTCAAGGAAAATAAGAGTTTTTGAGGGAATAAATCTCCTTCAACATGGTAATTCCTGTCATGTAACAGCCTGTCCTTTTGCTCTCTCTGAAGGTTCCAGCCCCAGGCTACCCACTGGTCTGGAGTAACCCAGCCCCATGCTTCTCCCCTCTGGAGTTTGGAGGATCACAGCAGCATGGTCCTTTTGGTGGTGCCAAGAATCTTTGTGATCATGGGATGTATGGACCTTCAAAACTGTCTGGGGAACACTGGCTGCAGATAAAAGGATCTGGAAATCCCTTCTATCTTCTCATGTTTTTTCCTGGATCACCTTGTGCCATTGGGGAAGGAAACCTCTCTGTCCTGAGGATTACAGCAAATAGTCACGTACCGGAATACCTCCCTTTGCGTTCTCTCAAGGTAGAGCCATTGCTTTGCCCAGCAGAAGGATACTTTTCTTCTCCCAGAGATCTTCCTTGTGTCCAGCAGGTATGTAGTTGGTTTTCTCATTTGCTACCCATTCTGGTGACCTGATGTTTAGGATTCATGCATTTTGTTTCCATCTTCTGTTCCCATTTTGCTTCTGCTAAGGGTAAGACCTTCCAAAGTCCTTAGTGCAATGCATGGTGGCTTTTAGTCATTAGAACACAGGCAAAGTTTGAGATGCTGGTTCGTGCAGAGCAGTGAGATCATCTCCTGAAGGTTTTGATGCCCAACATGAGCCTTGCATCTGAGGAGGAGGATAGAGGTGCTCATATTTCCTGCTCCTTAGTCCTCTTCCTGGATCACTCTTGGGCAGCTGCCCGATGTGTTTGCAACCCATAAGTGATGTTTTGATCAGCTCGTCTGTCATTGTCATTTGGTTTCAAAGAAGATGCCTAAAGTGTTTAATCCATTTTTCCTCCTTTTAATTTAACAGTATTTCTACTGAAATTAGTGTCATTTTGAGGATGACTAATCCCATCAAAAAGGAGATAGCTTTGAATGTAACTGTAAAACTATTCCTATTCAATATGGAGATGAATAACTCAGTATCTCTAGTGACAAAAGGCAGATCTGCATCTTCTATTTATTGACAATGAGTCTTTGTGAGGGTGAAAGACTTTTCTTCCATTTTCTCTAATACCAGAACTGGATCTCCATGTTTGGCTCTGTGGATATAAGTTTGCTGTGGAAATCACTGTTTTGGGGACTTGCGGTGGTTTGAGTTGAATCCACTCATAGGTGATGGTGAGCAGATTGCTCCTTCTCCAGGGTAGGAAGAAGTTAGCTCTTGGACCTTGGCTGAGCTTTATTATTTTTGCTGCACATAGAGGAGATGCTGAAGGGAAAGGTACTGTGTTCCCATCAGCATTTGTGGGGACTAACGATTTCACCTTCTTGCTTTGTAAGTGTGATTTCACATCAGATTGAAGGGAGGAAATGTGGAGGTAGAGCATGTGTGGGGCAAACCAGAATTGCTCAGCTTGTTCTTTGGTTTGACTGTGACCAGATGGAGATGGCAGGCAAAGACTGAGAGTGAAAAGCTTTGTTGCTCTAACTAGCAGGGAGGTAAAGCATTGACTGTGCCTGGATGAGAAGCCAGAACTAACCACAGGGCTTTGGACAGGTGGGGTGAAAAGTAGTGTCATACCAAGTGGATGGGTTGGCTGTGGCCAACCTCTATGCAACGCGATCATGTGTCAAGAGAAGACCTCCTCCAAGAGGACTGCCTGGAGGTGCTGCTCAGTGGAGTCTGTATAAATCCCACTCCTCACAGAGGATGGAGACCCCTGTGCTGCGTGCAGAGGCTTTGTGCACTGCTGCAGAGACCTTCCCAGGGAGCAGTGTGTTCAGCATTTGACTTCCCCCACCCTGAACTCTGCACTTGCTTTGCTCACTTGGCATAAACCATCACAAATGGTTTGGGTTGTAAGTGGCTTGCAAAGATCACCTAATTCCAACCCCCCAGCTGTGGGCAGGGTCACCTTCCCCTAGATGACATTTCTCAAAGCCCCATCCACCCAAGAGTGGGGCACCCACAACCTCTCTGGGTAACATGTTCCAGTGTATCACTGTCCTCAGAGTGAAGAAGTTGCAATCAAACTCAAATGACATAGAAAAGGCACTGAGAAATGATGGTATTTCCTCTGCGTGATGCATCTTCTGAGTATCTGAAGGCTTTCCTTGATGGCTGAGAGTCAGAAGGACAGTCAGGAAGTTTCTGTTCTGAAGCTGACTCCTTTGGGGACTCCATCTGTACCTCTGGTGAAGTCACCAAGCACACGTGGAAGATAATAGTGTTGCACATACCAGTATTCGTGTTCTTTCTTCTCCCCTAGCTTTTTCTCTTTTAGCACATGGAAAAAAAAAAGCTAAACCTGAATAAACACTGCTGAGATCCATCTGGGCTCACTGAGCAAACCCCTCTCATTTGGAGACGCTGCCGAATGATAGCGTGCCGTTTAGCTTTGGTGTGTTGCTGTGTTTTGGGTAGCAGAGCTGAGATCTCCCACTGAGGTGCCCTGGCTGGGCTTTTCAGAAGCTTAAGCACCCCAGGGTCTCACTGTCCTCTCAGCTCTGTTGGGTCTTCTGCAGGTGGAGCCAGAGGGAATGGCCTGGCTGTGCAGGATCTGGCCCCAAGTGAGCAGATCAGTGTAGAGCAACCCTGGCAAAGTCTTTGCTCAACCCTCCTGACCCTGTACACTAGATGAAGAAATGACTGAAAATCCAGTATCTTGCTGGTTTGTGCTTTGATCTCAGCTCTTCATTCAGATGTAGGAGTTTTGTTCCTTAACCTCAGTTAACTTTCACAGGTGAGCATGTCCCACTCTGGATCAGGAAACCTACTCAGCCCATTTCTCTCTCTGAGGAATACAGAACAAATTTTTCCCGTATTGAATGCCCAGGACTTCATTAACACACTCACAGAATCACAGAACTACTGAGGTTGAAAAAGACCTCTAAGATACTCAAGTCCAACCTGACAACTTCTAAGGCACCTAAACAACAAGGATACTGGCAGTTGGAGCCTCTTATCTACAGTTAAAGCAAACACCATTGCTATCTAGAGCCCTTTTCTTGGCAGCTAGCTGTTTGATAAAGTCATTGCAAACCAGATCTCCACTTGTTCCTGGAAGATATGAAAAGGTTCTTTGTCGGCAGTGTACTGCGGTGGAACAGCTTTATCGTGGATTTATAACTAGGAGTTTGGGCAGAGTAAAACCTAACCAGAGCCCTAAATACCTCTAGAAGACTTCGAGCCTATGTGCAAAATGCCTTTATTTGGCTCCTCCAAAGCTTTTGGTGCTCAAATCTTTTAGGAAGAACACCTCTGTGATTTGGTGTGAGGGGATTCCTTGGGTTTTCTCTTGCTGAGCGAGCCAGGAGAGCTGTAATCACTCCTTGCACACGGGCTTCATCATGGATCTTGAGTATTGTAGTGGGTGTAGCAGTGGTGGAGTGTTGTGGGGGTCCTTATCTGGATCCCCAGGCATCCCACCTAGATCGCCACCAACACTGTGGGGCAGAGACCCTGACCACATTTCAACCAGGAGCTCCCATCCAAAGCATTGGACACAAAGGGAGGTTTTAACAAAACCACTTACACATCTACAGGCAGTGAAACAACTGACTCAGTTTGGAGAAGAAAGGCCTTAAGATGTTTTAATTCACTCTTCCCACCACACATCAGAAGAAACGAGCCCCCTGCTCTTATTGTTAACTGAGACTAATGTCCAAAGCATCATTATCATCTTCATTGTAGCTTCTGTATCGAATCACCGTGGTCGTCCACTTTAGTCTCAATCCTCATTAATCTTCAAGGTTCAGAATTCTCTCTCTTCATTATTATCTTTGATAACATTCTCAGCAGTGATAACATTCTCTCTCAGCAGCAACGACACGGCTCCAAACAGTCCAAGATGGAGAGCGAAGAAAAAGGCTGAGGCGGGGAGAAGAGAGAAGGAGTGAAGGGAGGGGGCAGCCACTTTTGCTTTTCAACTTTTCAAACTCATCCTTTAAACTTTTCTGCAGAAAACCCTCAAATTAGACTTCAACATTCTGCTCAGCTTCTAAAGCACAAGTATGAGAAGACTCTGGTTCTGGAGCATGAGCAGTGCTCAAGGTCAGCCACAAAATGGGGTACAGGTTGCTGTGTTGCAGTGGTGCAGTCACTTTGGTGCTTCTGGAGATGCCTGTTCGGAGACCAAAAAAACCTACCTGACCTAGGGCAGCCCCAGTGGTGCCTGACCTCTGCATCACATCACGTGGGTCTGTGCTGACACAGGGCAAGGATAGAACCTCTGGTGGATGTTCCCTGCATCTTGCATTCTGCATCTGCATTGCCCCTTGCAAATTGAGTCACAGGGAACTTACAAGCACCTGAGAGCTTCTGGTACCCAGGGGTGGCCCAAGAGCCACCTATATTGGATCTTAGGAAGAAATTCTTTCCTGAGAGAGTAGTTGAGCACTGGAACAGGCTGCCCAGAGAGATGGTGGAGGTGTTTAAAACCCAAGCAGGTAGAGCACTTGAGGCCATGGTCTAGGGGTTAGGGAGCTGTTGGGATGAAGGCTGGACTTCATGACCCATCTGGATATGTTCCTGTGTGACTTGGTCTAGGTGATCCTGCTGTAGCAGGGGGATTGGACTGGATGATCTTTTGAGGTCCCTACCGATCCCTAATGATCCTATGCTGGAGGTCCTTTCCAGCCGTGATGATTTTATGATTAGCTTTGCAAAGAACAGTATTGCAGTTAAAAAATGTACATATGGCTTTTCTATGGGGGAGGAAAGTAGTATTGGGTTTTATTTAAAGCTGGTCTTGTCCTTTAAAAGGAGCACAACTTAAAGGCATCGGTCAGCCTAGCCATCTCGGGTGGGAGCACCAGGTGCACCCTGTGTGGTTGAACTCCATCAGCATTTACAGTGTCTGCTGCTAGGACAGCAGAGCCTTTCAGTCAGGGTGCAGAGCGTTGGGTCAGAATGTCCTTGTTAATAAGTTCTTGCAAAATATGTTCAGAAAGCTCCAGTTTGGCTGCCTGTGAGAGTCATGTATGTGGCTGCGTGAGTCAAACACACATAACTGATTATAAAAGTCACAGATGGGATGAGCTGGTATTAACAACTGTTGGATGACAGTGAAAAGCAGCCCCGGCACATTGCAGGGATGTTCTCGTCATGACTAAGCCTTTGCTCTCACCCCAGAGGAATTTGGTAGTGCCCAGCACAGGCAAGCACTGAGTCCACAGGTTGGCGGAAGTTTTCAGCTCTCTCCCTGGCTGGCAGCAAATGAAGGAATTCAAGTGTTGGTCGGTTTAGTGGAAAAAGCCCTCAACAACTCAGAGCTATAAAATTAATTTGACAGTGAAGCTGTTTTTAGGAAGCCCTACTTTTCTTCATCGTTTTGTATGAGTCAAAGGACAGAGGAAGAGGGTTTAATCGACAGATGCTGTCTTCTGCTTGATGGTTTCATGTTTCTAAAATGACTACCAATGTATTGGAATTGGGGCTAAAACTTGTTTCAGGTTTTGGTTTGTGGTCAGCCTGCCTTACTGCTTCAGCAGACTGTAACGGGCTGCCCAGGGAGGTGGTGGAGTCACCATCCCTGGAGATGTTTTAAAACGAGTAGCTAGAGCACTTCAGGCCATGGTCTAGGGGTTAGGGAGCTGTTGAGCTGAGGGCTGGACTTGATGATCCTGGAGGCCCTTTCCAGCCATGGTGATTCTATAATTTGCAGGGGCCGGAGGCAGCAGATGCAAATAACGGTCTTTAAAGATTCCTCCTGTGGCTGCCAGAAGTCCAATAGGCGTTT
This sequence comes from Phoeniculus purpureus, assembly GCA_028565055.1. Classification (NCBI taxonomy): domain Eukaryota; kingdom Metazoa; phylum Chordata; class Aves; order Bucerotiformes; family Phoeniculidae; genus Phoeniculus; species Phoeniculus purpureus. The sequence continues at coordinate 2,449 of JAOXOE010063515.1, read as the reverse complement.
CTAAAATAGATGCAGATGAATGTTGAGATTCACTTCTTCCTCTGCTTAGGGAAAATGCTGAAGCTGCTGATGCTGAGAGTGTGCTTCCGTCTTCCTTTCCCTGCCTGGCTTGTATCAGCACTACCGTGACCATCAGGACTAAGGACGTCATTCTCTCCCTGTACTGAGCACTGGGGGGGCCTTCCCTTGAGTACTGGGGGCAGTGCTGGGCACTGCAAGAGACAGATGGAGGAGCTGGACCAGGTCCAGTGGAGCAATGAGGCTGCGGAAGGGACTGGAGGGAAGCTCTGAGGGAACTGGGGGTGTTTAGCCTGGAGAAGAGGAGACTCAGGGAGGACCTTCTCCCTCTCTACTACTCCCTGAAAGGAGTTTGTAGAGAGGTGGGGGTCAGACTCTTCTCCCAGGCAACCAGCACCAGGATGAGAGGTCAGGGCCTGAAGCTGCCAGGGGAGGGTTAGGTTGGATGTTAGGAAGCCCTTCCTCATAGAAGGGGTGATCAGACGCTGGAATGGACTGCCCAGGGCAGTGGTCGAGTCCCCATCCCTGGAGGTGTTGAAGGCCAGCCTGACTGTGGCACTTAGTGCTTTGGTCTGACTGATGTGATGTTAGGTCCTGGGCTGGGCTGGATGAGCTCAGAAGTCTTTTCCAGCCTCAATGATTGTGTGATTCTGAGAGTGTGCCCAGGATGAAAGACGCTGAGGGACCTGTGCTCACTCTGCTGCTCTTGATCCCAGAACCATGGTTTGAAGGACAGTATGTTTTCCCTGCTGGGCAGTGGCAATAGCCAACCCTTGCAAAGTAAATCAATAATGGATCTCAGTCCTCAGGTGATGCTAAGGCCCTGGAGCCCATTGGCAGCATCAATTTTTGCTTCTCAGGCTCTGTCCATCTCACAGCATCTCAGCATGTGCTGTTCACCCCCAGTCTTCAGGCCCTCATTGCTGGGGATCTAACTAGGGATACCTAAGTCCGTATTTCTACTTATTTCTGATTCTGTAAGTAAATAAATCCTTCTATTTTTTAAACATCTAGAGTAATTCTACTAGCATGTGTCGAGTGGTCCTCTATAGCTTTGAGGTGTTGCTCAGCACTTTGCATTGACTGAATTATCACAGTTGTCACTTTCAGCATAAAGATCCTTCTTAATGTGTGAGGTTTGCTTTTTCAGTGAGTGCCAGCATCTCACTGTGTCCAGTGAACACTTAACTGTCTGCTGACTTACTGTGCTGCCTCTGGTTGCAGAGAAGCAGTGAACTGGCACAAGACACCTCTGTGCTAAGGCCAGCAGTTGAGGAGCATCTGCTCAGCTTCTGAACCCCTCGCGTTGCTTTTGCTGGGCTGTGCAGAGCTGAAGGTGTTGACAGGCTGTTTTCTTGGGCTCCCATCTGCTGAGCAGTGTTACGTGGATTAATACTGAGCAACTTGCAGTGAAATTTGTCTCATGCTCTGAAAATGTAAAGCTTCCAGAGCTGGCCGGTGTCCCGAGGCTGCGAGAGGCCCTTGGAGGGGCTTCTGCTGGAGGTGGCACAACTTGCACTGTTCCAAAGCCATGAGTGGGACAATGTGAGGAGTTTGCAACTGAAACTGTTCTTAAGTTCTAATCTTCTCCAGACTGCGCTGGTTGCTGGTTCTGGGGGGCAGACAGAAACTGCCGGGTAGGAGCAGCTCCCACGAGGTCAGTCAGAGTTGGGACATCTACCCAATCTCCTAGTCCCACACTGTGGAGCATATTTCAGGAACACAACGTAACTGCTTGGGGCATTTTTGTATCTGGAGGGTGTTTCTTGAGCTGGAAGCAAATCTCATGGCCACCCTCATGTTTTTCCCTGACAGTGTTTTGGGAATCATGTGATTTCTGTTTTACAGGGAACTCTCATTGTGCCAGAAGGCCAAATTAGAGACCCCAGGCTCCAGCAGAAAAAAGGGGACATGAGCATGTGCTCTGCAGTAAAAACCAGTGTGTTTTTATATAGGCTGTTGTAGACAAACTGGGGCATGATGCACAGATGCATCCCAGCCCTGGTGCCTCTGGAAGGTGGTGGACCACTGCTTACTGTCTGGCTCAACACCCCAGTTTGCCTGACCAGAGAGGTGTGTTGGGGCGTTCACTGAGACACTGAGCAGTGCTGGGAAGCCCCTGATGACCCAGGTCCCTGCAGGCTACAGGAGCTTTTGGTGCGTTTTGGCTCTGCCACCTCCACAGCATGGAGCACACTTGTGGCAAACGCGTGTTCAAGTGCCATCATCCTCTCCTCTGGCACCATTGCTCAGTTTTCATTAAGCCTTTTCATAGAATCACAGAATGGCCAGGGTTGGAAGGGACCTTAAAGATCATTTGGAGAGTAGTGTAGGGGAAAGGGACCTGGGGGTCGTGGTGGACAGCAGGATGACTATGAGCCAGCAATGTGCTCTTGTGGCCAAGAGGGCCAACAGCATCCTGGGGTGGATC
>JAOXOE010063506.1:0-31321 GCA_028565055.1 Phoeniculus purpureus | reverse complement strand
AGAAGGAGACTCCACAACCTCCCTGGGCAGCCCCTTCCAGTGCTCTGTCACCCTCACCGGGAAGAAGTTCCTTCTCAGATTGATGTGGAACCTCCTGTGTTGACACCTACTGCCCCTTGTCCTATTGTTAGATGACACTGAGTAGAACCTGGCTCCATCCTCCTGACACCCACCTTTCACATATTTATAAACATTAATGAGGTCACAAAACTTCTGAAACAAATTCACTCTAGACTTTACCAATGGTCTTAAATTTTACAGAAGAATATGATCAAAGGCAAAAGTGAAACCTCATCTTCAAAAGCCAAATCTCTGAATATTTTCCCCAGGACAGCAAGACTTCTCTAAGCATGGAAAATTCTTCTCAAGTAATCCAAACTGACAGATGGTCACAAGTGCTAAACAATGAAAAGTATCTACAAGTTACTAACTTAGTAAATACCCATACCTTTGCATCTTTTAAATCACAGAGAATCACAGAACATTAGAGATTGGAAGGGACCTCGAAAGATCATCTAGTCCAATACCTCACCACAGCAGGATCCCCTAGATCAAGTTGCACAGGAACATATTCAAGCAGGTTTTAAACATCTCCAGAGAAGGAAACTCCATATCCTCCCTGGGCAGCCCATTCCAGTGCTCTGTCACCCTCATTGAGAAGTTCCTTCTCATACTGATGTTGAACCTCCTCTGTTCCAGCTCACACCCACTGCCCCTTGACCTATCATTAGATGACACTGAGCAGAGCCTGGCTCCACCCTCTTGACCCCTGACCTTTCCATATTTATCAACATTAATAAGCTCACCCCTCAGTCTCCTCCATGATAAAGACACCCAGCTCCCTCAGACTTTCTTCATCAGGGAGATGTTCCACTCCATCATCTTTGTGGCTATGCGCTGCACTCTCTCCAGCAGTTCTGTGCCCTTCTGGAACGGAGTGGCCCAGAACTGGACACAAGATTCCAGATGTTGTGTCACCAGGGCAGAGCAGAGATGCAGGAGAACCTCTCTCAATTTGCTAACGACCCCTGTTCTGATACACCCCAGGATGCCGTTGGCCTTGTTGGCCACAAGGGCATATTGCTGGCTCATGGTCATGATAACTTTAAAGAACAGCTTAAGGAGGGGAATATATAAGCAAATATTTGTTATATTTACTATATTTATCTTTCTACATCCCAAAAGATCCATAATGCTAACAATACTCACAAATGTTGTAGTCCTAACTTAAAGCAGTAAGCAAAATGCAAAGACAACAAAACAAGCTATATTTTTTACATCAGCTCTATAAATTGTCTGTTATTTGACTTCTGTCCTTACATAATGCTCGATAGGCGCTTGCATTCAAAGTAATTTAACTATAAGGATTTTGTTATGACAATACCCTTACTAGTGAGTAGGTATTCCGTGGTGCATATTCAGAACATTTCCTCAACCAAAATATTTGTTTTCCTTTTGTATACTAAGAATGACCAATCAGGATGTCCACTGGAGCCACGTTACAACAGAGAACGTTGGATCTTTTCTTTATTTAGCAGGTAAAATTAGGCAATTAGAGCAGGGTACATTAGCACAACGGAACAGCTAAGCAATTTTCATAACACAATTGATTTCTTACCACATGGTGCCATTTAAGGGATTATAACAACTCACCAGGGTAATATCAAACTTGATTAGAAGCTAAGGGCCTGACTGTTATCTCTGTTAAGCCAGTGGAAATCCGGACAAAACGTAATTGACACCGGCATCTCCCAATTTGCACCAGCCTAACTAAAAAGAAAGTCAAGCACTGTGGCTTTGATTGGGAAGCAGCTTTTCTTTTTGCTTGGATAAGTGATTTCCGTGTCTTCAAGTGATTAACTGTGATTGTTTCAACCTCCTTGAAGCTATCAAAGGCTGGTGTTTTCATGATTAGATACACTGATATTACGCAGGTTTGAGGAAATGCCTTCATATAAAGAACAATTCACAGTGCAAACAGAAGTAATTTATCTAAACTCCTCTGATGGTGACAAAACCTTTAACGTGTTCAGCGCGCCAAGCCCTTTACTCCTCCATAAGTAAACAACTCTAGAAAGTTATCTGGACTTTTCCATAAATATTGAGGTATTTTGGGGTGGATCTGGGAAGCTTTTCATGATCTCACAAGCTAGCTGCCATAAAACACAACAGATATTTCAGGGCTGGATTCATCTGAACTCAAGACTTCTACAATGCAGGCAAATATCCACAAGGTACTTGCCTAAACTCACTCTGTCCACTGAAACAGTAACTTCAGTAACAGTAGGATCTATCCCATTCTAAATAAGATAGGTTATATACAAATGTAGCCCCAAAATTGCTTCTTTCTTCTTAATGCCTGTAGGGGACATACGACGTGGTTCAGGGCAACCAGCTCTGATACACACGTGTATCTACAAATACACACATTTTTAGCTGATGAACATAAACCCCATGTTTTGTACTGTCACACAGAATCACAGAACATTAGGGGTTGAAAGGGACCTCGAAAGATCATCTAAGTCAAATCCCCCTGCCCTATGCAGACTGACTTCTGGTTTGCTTCCATTTTGGCCTGCTCCAAAGATGACTCTTCCTCACTGGTTCATTACCGGGAGCACCAGTATTGTCTGCTGTGGATGAGGTAACATCAACAATCGAGACTTTGCCTCAAGGGAATGACCCCTGCTACTTTTCTATGACATCCTACGTCCTAACCAACCAAGGCTACAATGGTGGATGAGCCTTCTAAGAGAGAAGCACTGCTCGATCTTCTTCTCACCAACAAGGAGGGACTGGTTGAAGCAGTGAAGGTTGAGGGTAGTCTTTGTTGCAGTGACCAGTGGGTACTGGTGAGGCCTCGATGCCCAGTATCAAGAAAAGGGGCATCAGGCACAAACTGGAACAGAGGATGTTCCATGTGAACATGAGGAAAAAACTTCTTTGAGGGTGACGGAGCACTGGAACAGACTGTCTAGAGAGGGTGTGGAGTCTCTCTTTCTTCAGATGTTCAAAACCCAGATGGATGCGATCCTGTGCAACCTGCTCTATAGAGAGGTTGGACTAGATGATCCACCTCTAGTCCACAGCCAACCTAAACCTCTACTTCCCTACACGCAGCTTCACCTAGATGATCTCCAGAGGTCTCTTCCAACCCCTATAACTCTGAGATCCTGTGAAAATAACTCTGCTGCCTGTGCACTGTGTCTCATCTTCATTTCCTTCTCTCCACCAAACAAGCACGTGCGACCTACTTCTCACACAGATTTCTGTCTCCAAAAGAGGCAGCTTACATCTCTGTTCTGCCAATTCTCTGGGGAATAATGTCCTGCTCTCTCACTGTACTTATTAGCAGAGCACTTTCCTCCCATTTTCACAGTGGATTTTCATTTCTGATTCGGTACAAGCAGCAGTGCTTTTGTTGTCACACGCTGCTGTTGCTAGCATTGCATCCCACAGTCAATGCAAGGCTAGAAAAACCACTGAACGGCACATTTCAACAAAGCAGCAGGTGCTCCGAACAGCAGCTACAACTTTAAGTGAACAATTTCAGTAACAGTTTTGTCAGTCCTTCCTAGAAGCAGTCCTAATGGGTAACAAACAAAATGAGGTTCAGCTGGTAGAAAGAAAAGTGGGATAAGATGTTGAGGGAAAGGAAATTATTATCATAAACTATTTGTACAATAATGTGAATTCTGTGTTGTATAGAACAGAGATCACATCTCCCCCCTGCCATAAACTTCTTGCTGTTGCTAAGACAACCACACTAGTGCAAGAGAAGTAATGCAGAGTCATGGGGTGAGACCTAAGGGGATGAACTGGTTACTAGGCACTGCTAGGAAAGAGGATATGTGCTGGTGCAAAGCGCCAGACAGCTGCTATGGCTGTGGAAGATTGTCCGAGAGAGGCACTCAACCAAGCACTGAGGCAATGGGGATATAGTGAGGTTATCCACCCAAATAACAGAAGCTTCCTGTTCCCAGAAATGCCACTGTTTCCTTGGATGAATCAGACTCCAGGGAGCACCACATGGAGCTCCCAGGGCCACCATCAGAAGAGCCAACAACATCTCCTTCTCACACTAATTAGTTCTGCCTGACTTATTACAGGAACGTTGTGTGTGCCTGAGCCCAGAGCTACTGAACCTCCCTCTAGTATTGTACTGGAGGCCTTATCCCAGAATAAGATGAAAACAACACATAGCAAGCATATGCGGATAAAGACGATCACAAAGTACTTCATAGGTTATGGAGCCCACGCAGAAAACAACAGAAGCAAAATCCTATGCTATCAAAGCACCCACAACCCAGTTTTTCCCTATCAGTTTATGGTAGATGTTTTATTCCACATTTGCGTAACAAGATCTCCTTTACTTGACCCTTCTTACAGCATTTGTAATCTTCCACAGAATATTGCTTGGATTACCTGACCTAAATGTGGATCCTGCAGCATATCACAGGAAAGTACATCAACAATAAGGTTAAAAATTTCATGTTTTCTGAGCAAGGCATCATTTCCCTCCAAGGAAGCACAGAGAAAAGCATGTCTGCCACACACACAATTGTGTGGGGAGAGTAGGACAGGTGACTTTAAACTTACCCACAGGTTAGTCCATCCCATATATGTCATATTTGATATAAAGATGTGGGACCACAAAGGTCAGTTTCTCTTCTCTCTGATCTCCTCACTCTCTTCTTCAGTCACCACCATCTGTGGGGAACTCTATCTGTTCTGCCTTCAATCCCAATCCATGCATTGCAGTTTAGGGCCTGGAGAAGAAATCTTAGGAAGAGAGATTGAGAGAGTTGGGGCTTTTGAGTTTGAAGAAGAGGAGGCTTAGGGGAGACCTCTACAACTATCTGAAAGGACATTGTAGAGATGTTGGTGCTGGTCTCTTCCCAAAAGCCATTAGTAACAGAACCAGAGGGAAGGGCTTCAAGCTCCAACAGGGGAGGGTTAGATTGGACATCAGGAAAAAATTCTTCACTGAAAGAGTGGTCAGGCACTGGAATGGGCTGCCCAGGGTGATGCTGGATGAGTTTAAAAGACACTTAGATGTAGTGTTGGGAGATATGGTTTAGGGGTGGACTTGTAGAGTAGGATTGATGATTTGACTTGATGATCCCAAACATCTTTTCAAACCTGAATGATTCTATGATTCTATTCCTGAAACCAGCTCCTGCACAGGTTCCTGTCTATTCCTGAGTCCAGTCTGGGACTTCTCTAGCATCTGCATCAGTGGTGGTAGTGATCGAATTGCCAGCAGGGGGCCAGGGTTCAGTATTGGTTTCATATATATTTCATATTCTCGTTATTTTAATTAAAACTGATTTAGTTTTCCAATCTCTAAGTTCCTCTAACTTATTTCATTTATCTTCCCCTTTTAAGGAAGAAGAGGGGCTAGCAAAGAGTATCTGTTATTTGTCTTGTAGCTGGCCTAGCCTCAACTTTCATGGTGAAGCTGCACCTCAAACAGTGTGTTCAGTTTTGGCTACCTGAATACAAGAAAGACCTTGAAGTGCTGGACCAGATCCAAAGAAGGGCAACAACATTGGTGAAGTATCTGGAGAAAAAGCCTTACAAAGAGTGGCTGAGCAAACTGGGGCTAGTTAGTCTGAAGAAAAGGAAGACGAGACCTTATCCCTGTCTACAACTACCTGAAAGGAGGCTGCAAACAGGTGGGTGTTGGTCTCTTCTCACAAGTAATAAATGATAGGACAAGAGCAAATGGCTTCAAATTGGACAATTGAAAAAACTTTACTGAAAGGGTAAAGTGCCATCAAGCATTGGAACAGGCTGTCCAGCAAAGTGGTTAAATCACCATCCCTGGACGTGTTTAGAAGTTGTTTAGACAGGGGGATTAAGGATATGGTTTGGCAGCGGCTTAGTAGTTAGGTTAATGGTTGGACTCAATGATCCTAAAGATCTTTTACAGCCTAAACAATTCTATGATTCTACAGAGTGAAATCTGACATCTTCTTACATTATGGGGTCCATATTTATTCATATTTTTTCATAAATGACCAACCAATGCTAACTCGTAAGCTGAAAAACAAGAGCAGGCTGTCACTATGTGCTGTAAGATGAACCATCAAGGAAGAAGACCGGCCTGGTTGAAGAGGGAGCTCCTGATGGGCTTCACGAAAAAAGAGTACTGAAGCCTTGCTAATGTGAAGTCCATCTACAGGAAGGGGCAGAAACATGATCCAGGCAACTACAGGCCTCTCAGCCCCACCTTGTTACCAGGGAAGATAATGGAGCGGTTCATCCTGAACACACTCACTCAAGTGCAGGAGAGCCAGGGAATCAGGGCCAGCCATGATGGGTTTATGAAGGGTAGGTCTTGCTTGACCAACCTTATGACCTTCTATGACCAAGTGACGATAGTTTAGTGGGTATGGTGGTGCTGGGTTTATGGTTGGACTCTGAGTCTCTTCCAACCTTAAGGATTCTATGAAAAGTATGTTTGCTTTGGTTCCAGACATTTCTCTTGATGCACCTTTGTGGGAACAGAAATCTAGCAGAATTTCTTACAGCTCCTACCACTGATCTGCTTTGACCAGGGCTCAGTAATGTTCACTGAGATGACTGGTAGGTAGCTGGTGTGCTTGCCTGCACTAAAACACCTGTCTCATGGTGCCAACTTATTCTTCCCTGGATTTCCTCCTATTTTATTACAACTCCTCTAATACAGCATCAAAACAACTTGCACTAATCACAGGATCAGGCCATGACAGACACATGTCGCGTTCATGTGTTTTGGGGTTTAAAAGTTGTTTTTCTTCTCTCCCAGCTCACACACTTCACAACTCAAGTTAATTAAATGGCAGAACAGGCTACTGCCAAATGTTTACTTCTCACTGGCACAGAGACAGCTATTTAAAGAATGTTGTTACACTGGCCACATTTCACCACAAAGAACAAATACCTATAATTATAATATCTGTGATTATATAATGTCAAACAATAAGCAGCTCCACATTTTGAGGAATAAACTGTAACCCATATTATCTACATTCAAGCAAAAAATCATGGATCTTATCCCAACCTCAGAAATAAAATATGCCCAGCAATAACTGAACAACAAATGAGCCTGATTATAATCTTACCGTACTCAGACTTTCATATTCCTCAGCTATGCAGCAAACAGATGGAAAAATCATATTACATGCAATAGGAGAAAAAAATTGTCGGTATCCCTCCAAACATTAGTAACTTTGCTCTTCAATATTTCTGGCCTTGAAGCTTGGTTTGTATGGAGTTACATCTGCGAAAGGTTTAGCTGTTGGTTCATGCCATATTTTGACACTGGAAGTGGACCCGCAGATCAGAAATATTGCTGGATCTGCATGTTTGCACTCCCAGTCAGACAGCAGCAGACTACGAGAAGACAATTAGAAGATGCCAGATTAGTTTGCAGCTTCTGAAGGTAGGGTTACAGAATCACAGAACATTAGGGATTGGAAGGGATCTCAAAAGATCATTTAGTCCAATGCCCCTGCCACAGCAGGATCAACTAACACCAGGCCTCCAACATCCCTGGAAAATATTGTTCATACAGAGAGGCAGAGATTTTATGTTCACTTTCATAAAGCAAAATGTATTGAGTTATTCCAGTTGGCTCATTTGAAACTCATCAGAGGAAGCATGTCCCAGGGGTTCTGCAGCAGGACCTAGCCTTTGCTGTGGAGACATGCCAAGGCCACCCCCTGTGCTGCAGTAGCAGCCGCCCAGGCTTTTGTTTTACCTCAGCCCTGATGTGTGATTTTTCAGGGTTCAAAAGATCCTCCATCAGGAGCTGAGTAACCCCAGTTGAAGGCCACAACGTAGACACACACCCAGAGCGAGCCAGAGCCTGGCACAAGGCCATATATGATGCCAAAATCCCCTCTGATACCTGAGAGCAGACAGAGCCCCTGCTGCTCCACAGAGCAGCTGCCCTGAGGGACACCAGGCAGAACAGGAGACATCGAAGCACAGGACAAGGAGCATCCCTTCACATTACCCAACTCAGTCCTCTTTCATTCCTGGGGGTGTGAACATGCCGAGGCAGGACTCAGCACACACCAGGGCCATGGCCGTGCGTTGGGGCCTACAGGAGAGGGAACACCAGGCCGCGGCCTCTCAACCCTGCAGCTGCGAAACCAGGCCGTCTCCCTCCCCTAGGCCGGGGCCTCCCCACCTCACTGCAGCCCTCTGATGCCAGCCAAGGCCAAGGAGAGAACATTGAGCTTCATGGCGTGGGGAACGTCCGCACCAGCCAACCCTGGTGCTCCAGACACACTTACTTCATCAGCAGTGCCACAGTCTGAGCTCACAAACTGAAGGAGCCTTCCACAGACACCAGCCAAAGGCCCAGAAAGCAGAGGGGCTTATGCTGCCAGACCTGGAGCTTTGAAGGTATCAATAATAAGGGATGGCCCTCAACTGAGTTTCCACTGAGACCAGGGCACTCTCCCTGCCCTCTCTGCTCCAAATGCTGCTTATGATTCTGCTGCTGCTGATCCCCTTCTGAGGGGCCTCCTCACAGGGATCTCTTGTTATCACAGCACTTCCAATCTCCGACACACAACCCTCCCAACTCGAGTCTTTCTCTGCATAACTGATCTTTTAAATGCAGCACCTATACTGCCTTTATGTGCGTCTGGTTTAGTCTGAAGAAAAGGAGGCTGAGGAGAGACTTACCGCTGTCTACAACTACCTGAAAGGAGGTTGTAGAGAGGTGGGTGTCGGTCTCTTCTCATGAGTAGCAAGGAGGACAAGGGGCAATGGGTGTCAGCTGGAACAGAGGAGGTTCCATGTCAGTATAAGAAGAAACTACTTTGTGGTGAAGGTGACTGGAGCAGGCTGACCAGGGAGATTGTGGAGTTGAAAGGAGCTTGTAGAGAGGTGGGTGTTGGTCTCCTCACAAGTAACGAGTGATAAGACAAGAGGAAATGACCTCAAATTGCACCACAGAAAGTTTAGGTTAAACATTAGGAAAAATTTCTTTAATGAAAGGGTCATCAGGAATCAGAATGGGCTGCCCAGAGAAGTGGTTGAATCATCATCCCTGGATGTGTTTAAAAGTCATTTAGACATGGAGCTTAAGGACATGGTTTACCAGTGGGCTTGGTAGAGTAATCGTTTTCCAACCTACAAAATTCTATGATTCTGTGATCAATAATGCAATCTCCCCCATAGGCTCCATGGGGTTCCCTCCTTCTCCAGCTAATGATCTGCAACCACGCAGGAATGAATACAGTGTGACTCATTTCTCTACGCTACGCCTTAAGGACTGCTTTAAAAACTATAAAGAGCTGCACAATAAACAGAAAGGTGGCTGCAAATTCATTACACACTTTGCAAGGCTTTCTTTTCCCTAATTGTCTTTGGCTGGTACATTTGAAAAATAGGTAAGAAGAAACGCTGCAACTTCAGTTCCAAAGCATCATCTTTCTCTTCCTCAGCACCCTACAGCTAAACAGATATTTCCTGTTAAGCAGCTTCAGTGGATGAGGTCCAAAATGAGCATTAAATAAACTGTCTATAAAACAATCTTCTTTTGCTGCTCATCCATCACAGAAAAGCATGCCTGAAATTCATCCCTGAATTGATGAAGTTTCATCTGGCAAAACGACACTGTCACATATTTGACATTCTGTCAGTATTATTTTTCCAGATGAAACATTCGAAACTCAGTGGCTGTTACACAAACCAAATTAAATATTAGCATGTCCTTCCTTCCTGCAGAGAGAGAGACACAAAGATTTTTCTTACACAAAAATCACAGAGCCATAGGGATTGGAAGGGACCTCGAAAGATGAACTAGTCCAATCCCAATCCCCCTGCCACAGCAGGATCACTTAGATTAAATCACACAGGAACATATCCAGGAGGATTTTAAATGTCTCCAGAGAAGGAGACGCCACAATCTCTCTGGTCAGCCTGTTCCAGTCACCTTCACCACGAAGAAGTTCCTTCTCATATTAATGTGGAACCTCCTCTGTTCCAGCTGACACCCATTTCCCCTTGTCCTATTATTGGATGCCATGGAGCAGAGCCTGGCTCCATCCCCCTGACACCCACCCTTTCCATATTTATCAACATTCATTAGGTCACCCCTCAGTCTCCTTTTTTCCAAGCTCAAGAGACCCAGCTCTCTCAGTCTTTCCTCATAAGGGAAATCACAGAATCACCATGGCTGGAAAGGACCTCCAGGGTCATCGAGTGATGTTCTGCTCCATCATCTTTGTGGCTCTGCACTGGACTCTCAATCAGTTCTGTGTCCTTCTTGAACTGAGGGGCCCAGAACTAGACATAAAATTAGCCTCTGCTGAAAATGTCTGGAAATTTCTGTTGATTTAAACAAAGTCATGTTTTTCTTCATAGAAAATGACTGATTCTGCATATTCATAATGACCTGAAAACTATTGTGGCAAACAACTTACAGGCAACAGTATCTTCTTTTCTCTAGAGCTTGCTCTTTCTTGCAGCTTTTTGGGCTATGACTACCTTTGAGAAGCAGGTTTGCAACGCAGGATGTCAGAGAATCACACTGTTGTTTGCCCTCAGCTAGAAACCAGAGGTATCCCTTTCACTGAACGAAGTTTAACACTGTCACTCAGTTCTTTCTTTGTAAGTTAGTAAGATGCCTTTACACTATTGCTTCTGCCTTGTATATAACCTTATTGATTTTTTCCAGTACTTAAATGCTTTAAGAAAATCAATGTTTCAGCAAATAGAGTGGAGCAGAAGCATCACAGAATCCCATTTGCCATTCCAGCATCAGAGATGATGGTTAAATCAAAGGAAAGAACATGTACATATGGGATGATGAACACAGAGAAAAACTACAAGAGACACAGAAAACAAGAAAACAGGTGAGTGGAGAGGCATGAAATTAAAAACAAAATAGAAAAAGAGAAGCTCAAGATAAATGTAGTAGCTTAGAGTAGACCTTATCTCAATTAACTTTATCAATGTGAAATTTAGGTGTCTAGTCCAAGCTAATCACCTTAGGTCTCTCTGCACAGTGGATAGAGAACAGAAGCCACCTCCACAGGGTATTTAGTCCTAAGACAAGTCTTCTAAGACAAGACAATGCATCTTGCTTTCCCTCACCTATTCCAAAGTCTGGATGATGGGCTCAGAGATGTGTAACTTTTGTATTTTAACAGCACTAGAGTGGATGCAGGATTCTGTATCAATGAAAATGTAGTAGACCTTTAACAGATGGCCTTTTAGTTCAACATTTTTAGCTCTGGAGATCACATTCATTCGGTTTTCTTGGCAATATCTGACATTTTTGTCAGACGAAAGATTTTCTTATAATTGCTCATCAGCAAGTCTTTGTCTGAACATTTAAATAATTTACAAGCACAAAACCTGCTTGTGTATTTTATTAAAAATGGGCCAAACTTGCCACTAGTACAAGCGCTAGTATTTCCATCCACTTCAAAGAAGCTACATGTGCTTACACAGCAGGGAATTAGCCCAGATACTGTCAAACTGCTTCATTACTAGTCAGGTCAGACAAGAAATCAGATCTTCTGTTTGCAAAGTGCTGCCATTTCTGCCTAATGACTGGAAGAATTGGTATATACAATAATTATCAAAACTGGAAAGCAGTCATCTCCTAAATGTGCAAAACCTCACCTGTAATTTGAATTTTACAAAAGAAAAAGGTGGCAGACTTAAAAACCATCTTACTTTTATGCAGACATAGGCAAATACTTCCATCTTTCTTTTTCTGCAAGGATCCCACCTTCAGCATCTCCTGAGTTCATTTAAAGGCCCACTGTCATAGAATTATTAAGCCTTTCTACCTGAAGAGAACCTCAGGAAGTCTCCTGTCCAAAGTCAATACAGCACAAAGTTTCTTCAGAGATTTCTCCTGAAAAACCTCAAAGGAAAGAGAGACTACACAAACTTCACTTGTCTTCATGGGACAGACTCCTGTTTTCCTTATTATCTTCTCTGAACATCTCTTGTTTCATTGTATGCCCAACATCACTTGCCCACCTACCACAGAACATTGAAGGGCCCGGTTCTGTTTCATCAATGACCCTGTAGGTGTTGGGTGAGGTTGTCACGTACCCCCACAAAGCTATCTGTGCTCCAAGATGGACACAGTTCCACCACTTTTCTCACATGGCAGATGTTCTAGGCCCTACCATCTCAGTGGTCTCTGAAAAACTCACTCAAACATCAGGAATGTGTTATCTTTGCTGTATTGGAAGGTCCAAAACTGTACAAAGTATAAATAGATGCAGTCTGATGAGGTAGAGGAGTGTTCTGGTTTGAGACAGAACAGAACTGATTCTGTTCAGTGATTTTATTTTTTAGCTCAGTCTCTTCCAACTAACTGCACCTTCTGCAGTCAGTGGCTTATTTGTGTAGGCAGTGGCTGCTCTTGTAACTGATAATGCTTGAAGTTAACAGTTTCTACCAAGGGCTGGTGTGCAGAAATGCTCTTGCTTAGACTTTCTCCTATGGAGATCAAGGCCACTGCCAAATCTCGTATGCCATCTTGGGGGTGCAGTAAGTGAGAAGCTGCACCTGCAGGGTAAAGCAAACAGAACAGGTCATCCTAAACTGGCCAATAGGGTATTCAGTCCCATGTACATCTTACTGGGTGTGAAGATTAGGGACCACAAAGGTCAGTCCTCTTCTCTCTGATCTCTTCACTCTTTTCTTCAATCACCAGCATCTGAGGGAGGCTGTGTTCTGCCTTCAATCATAATCTATGCATTCTTGAGTCCAGTTCCAGAATCCAGCTCCTGCACAGGTTCCTGTCTGCTGCTGAGTCCAGTCTGACATCTGCATCAGTGGCGTCAGTGATATAACTGCCAGCAGAGGGGTCAGGTTTGGTACTGGTTTTGTATGCATTTCATATTATCATTACTTCTATTAAAGCTTTTTTTCGTTTTCTTTTCCAAATCGTAAGTCTTTCTGCCTTATTTCCTTTCTCTTCCCCTTTCAGAGAAGGAGAGGGACTAACAGAGAGCATCTGTCATTAATCTTGTGGCTGGCCCAGCTCATGACAAGGAGATAATCCCTTCTTTCCATCTACTGGCTTTGCTCCTATAATAGAGCCCAGGATGATGCTGCCCGCCTTTAATGCCAGGGTACACTGCTGGCTCATATCCAACTCTTCACTCACCAGAACTCATGCAGATGATTAGCCCATCACCAGCACTGGAATATATTCATACCTACCATGTCCTTCTCACTCATACCAGGAGGACGTTATCACAGAATCACTCCGGTCGGAAAAGACCTCCAGGATCACTGAGTCCAACCATCTTACCCTACCTTACAAGTTCACCCTTAAACCAGATCCCTCAACACCTCATCCACAAGATCTTTAAACACATCCTGGGATGGCAACCACCTTCCTGGGAAGCCCATTCCAGTGCCTGACCACCGTTTCTGTGAAAAAATTCTTCCTAATATCAAGTCTAAACTTATCCTGTTGTAACTGGAACCCATTACCTCTTGTTCTATCACTAACTGCTTGTGAGAAGAGACCAGCACCAACCTCTCCACAACATCCTTTCAGGTAGTTGTAGAGAGTGATGAGGTCTCCTCTCAGCCTCCTCTTCTTCAAACTAAAGAGCCCCGGCTCTTTCAGTCTTTCCTCATAAAATTTATTCTCCAGGCCCTTCACCAGCTTAGTTGCCCTCCTCCGCACCTGCTCAAGCACCTCCACATCTCTCTTGTACTGACTGAGGTGCCAAAAACTCAACACAATACTCAAGATGTGGCCTCACCAGTGCCAAATACAGGGGGACTATCACCTACTCCTGCTGGCCAGACTATTTCTAATACAATCCAGGATGCCATTTGCCTTCTTGGCCACCTGGGCACACTGCTGGCTCATATTCTTCTTCCTGTCAATTAGAAACCCCAGGTCCCTCTCTGCCATGCAGCTCTCCAGCCACACCTCCCCAAGCCTGTAGCATTGCAGGGGGTTGTTGTGGCTCAACTGCAGGGCCTGGCATTTGGCCCATCACTCCAATCTATCCAAGTCTCTCTGTCAACAAGGACATCCCCTGGTCATAAGAATCCACACACTTCTGACACCTACAGAATCCCAGAATCACTCTGGTTGGAAAAGACCCCTGGGATCATCAAGTCCAATAATCTACTCTACCTTACAAGTTCACCCCTAAACCAGATCCCTCAACACCTCATCCAAATGATCTCGAAACACATCCAGGGATGGCAACTCAACCACCTCCCTGGGAAGCCTATTCCAGTGCCTGAATACTACGGACAACTCTGAAATTCCTTAGTGACCTTGCCAACTTTTAGTACCCATCCAATATGGGAAGTTACCACCCTTTTTGCATTGCTCAGAACATGAATTGTCAAAAACTTCATAAATATGATAATATATTCATCTTCTAATTAATAGACAAGCATTCTCAATAATTTGCATTAAATGTCGGTCACAAAGTAGGACACACGTTTACAGTAAAGTTTCAAAAAAAAAAAATTCCAATTAATGATTTCCCCTCTGCCTTTTAGGTGATGAGTCTGTTGTAAATCCCTGCACATGACCTATTATTTCCCACAAAACATTCCCAGCCCAAAGGAAGTCCCCAAAGACAAGTGAAGCAAAGCTCACGTGGAATGTCTAGCCCAGCTTTTTCAGAATTAGAACAAGCATCCCAAACTAGACTTTCTGACTCTGAAATTATATTATTTTTCACCATTTTATCCAAGTCTCTTTCCTAGTATTCTCATAAATCCCTTATTCACTGCTAACATTCAGCACATAGACATCCAGAAAGATTAGGTGTCCCTGCTGGGAAATCAGGGATGGGTTTAGAAATCAATTTCTAACAAGCACCCGGTTTCAGTTTCAAATTACTAATTACATCCAAAATTACTAATACAAAGCATCAGCATCCAGTCTCACTAAAAGAGGATAAGAACACTTGGATCAGCTGTTTGTAAAATATTTTCATTCTACAGAACAACAGGGATTGGAAGGGACCTCAAAAGATCATCTAGTCCTATACAGTCTCTCTCCAGTTTGTACATCTGACAAAGAACAGAGAACACAGAAAACTAGCTGTGAAATATGGATTACTGACCCACCAGTGCAAGCTGAAGAACACAGAATGGAGCTATAAATACATTCATTATTGTACACTACTGCCCAGTTCCAAGAGAGTGTAATTTCTGGAGGTAGCTATGACGTGCTGTGGAATCGAGTAGCTGCATGCAAGTTGTACCTTGCACACCTGCTGTATTACCTAGTATTTGTTTTCTGATGATGCTCTTTGGGGAAGAGCTCTTTGCTCTCAGACTCTTGGTTGTCTATACAATCAGAAGCTTGAAAAGATATCAAAATGAGAAAAAAAATAACAGTTTGTGGCATATTAATAGGGAATACTTTCATTATAGAACATTTCTAAAATGTCAGATCAAGCACCAGCCTAGATTACATTTGAACTACTTTACCAAAGATTTTCCATTCATTTTATTGCCTCAGTTGATGCTTGCGAGTTAGCACAAGCTTTGGGCTTGTGCAGTGGTGTGAAAAGTGACCCTGCTGTGGCAGGGGGATTGGATTGGATGATCTTTTGAGGTCCTTTCCAATCCCTAATATTCTGTGATCCTGTGATTTTCACATTTTAATGCAGGATGAGGTCCTGGGTCTTAAAAGTCACAGAGAAATAAACTTTCTGCTCAAAGGGTTAGGGACTCCAAACTCATAGCGCACAGCTAAAGTGCTGTGTGCTGGCGAGAACATAAAGAAATAATACCTCCCTGTTTCTGATAATTGCTTTGATGAGAAACTTGCACATAAGGTGGACATCCTAGTAGCCATGGAAATTACTGTATAAACTCTTCTAGGACAGTATTGAGAAAAAAAAGGTGTTAGAATAGTTGCTGAAAAATATTCTGATATTACAATATAATCATAGAATCACAGAATGGCTCAGGTTGGAAGGGACTTCAGAGATCATCTAGTTCCAACACCACTGCCATGGAAAAGGACCTTCTCAACAGACCAGGGTGCCTAGAGCCCCACCCAACCTGTCCGTAACACCTCCAGGAAAAACGCACCCCTCACATTGCTATGCAATATGTATTTGTTCAGAGTACAATCACAGAATCAGAGAACATGAGAACGACTGGAAGGGACCTCAAAAGATCATCTAGTCCAATCCCCCTGCCACAGCAAGACCACCTGTTCCTGTGTGACTTGGTCTAGGTGATCCTGTTGTGGCAGGGGGATTGGACTAGATGAACTTTTGAGGTCCCTTCCCATCCCTAATAATTCTATGATTCTAAGTTGCACAGGAACATGTTCCAGGCAGGTTTTAAACATCTCCATAGAAGGAGAATCCACAACCACGAACGTAAAGTGACTACTGCAAGTTCTACAAACTTCACAAACAGAAAGCTGTATGTCACTAAGCAGGTAAAGTTTTTTTCTCTCTCTATTGGATTGCTTTGCTACATACTGTTCCTGAATCTTCCGAGATAACTATTCATACTGAAGATGTGGGTGAGTGGAGACAAGCGTCTGACTGATAGCCCAGAAACATGAGATTTTGGCTGTGAAAATGAGAAACATGTAATGCGATTAGACTGATCTCTCTAATCCAGAAGAAAAAAAAGAGGCATTTATAAATCAAAGTTACCACATAATTTGGTTACAAATATTCAATGGGCAAATGATCCTCTTACTCAGTTATATAGTTCCATTTAATTTTTAAAACTATTGATCCTGCAAGACGAGAAGGATATTTTTCTGTGCTTCATTATTCCAAGTGTCACATGATAAATTATTCTTTTCTATGTATTTTCATAAAGTCTTCTACAGAGAAACTTCTTTGCTTTCCTTAGATATCCTCAGTTGTTATCCTGTTCTTTTACTGGAAGAGATATCATGGCAGAGGACGAAAAAAGTGCCTGCAAGCATGCTAATCACAGAGTGATTGATGCTGCCATTACAAGGAAAGGTTAGGCAATATGCTCAGCTGTTTTTACTGCTATTTACAACAGTGCCACTCATCAAATCGAGCAGTGATCACTGCACAGACTTCAAATTCATTCGGCATGAGTTCTCTGAACCTAATGGCAAGTTTAATAATATTCATCTATGAGCAAAGGCTGAGGGGGCTGGGTCTCTTGAGCTTGGAGAAAAGGAGACTGAGGGGTGACCTCATTAATGTTGATAAATATGGAAAGGGCAGGTGTCAGGAGGATAGAGCCAGGTTCTACTCAGAGTCATCTAACGATAGGACAAGGGGCAGTGGGTGTGAGCTGGAACACAGGAGGTTCCACATCAATGTGAGAAGGAAATTCTTCCCAGTGAGGGTGACAGAGCATTGGAAGAGGCTGCTCAGGGGGGTTGCAGAGGCTCCTTCTCTGGAGATGTTTAAAACCTGCCTGGTCATGTTCCTGTGCTGTGTGACTTGATGAAAAAGATCCTGCTCTGTTCGGTGATTGGACTAGATGATATTTCGAGGTCCCTTCCAATCCCTAGTGTTCTGTGATTTTGTTATTTTTATTTTCCCTCTCTCTTTCAGTTGAAGTCTGGAAACATCTTAAATTCAGGAGACTTTCACAGTCTGACTACCAAAGCCAACTTGTTGCTCTGGCTCACTGTGCACCCCTCTTTCTTATAACAAGGTCAGCCCCTACAAAACCCATCTGTGTAAGGAAAGAAAAGAAAAGGCAGTGGACAAAACAGCACACTGGAGGGAAAAATGAAATTATCATTCCTAGTTCATAATTTCTTCTGTTAAATAGCTTCACATGATAATATTCTACACTGCATTGTAAACATGGTTTCACATATTTTTATTGGAAAAGATGTCAGTTCTGGAATACGGATGCACAGTTAACCCACACAATATTGTGACAGAAGTCTGAGAAGGCAGACTTTCAAAAATTTCTGTGAACACACACCTTCATAAATTATTTGAAAGTAAAAATGTTATTGAATCAAAGAGGAAGCTTCTATCTCAGATGTGCAATTAACACAAGCAGAGAGTGACCTACAAAGCCCATGACCAACTTCATATGATTGGTAAAACAGAAGAAAATTGCTCCTGTATGTTCTATGTTTTTATTTCTATGTATGTTTCTTAAGCTCAGCAGAAAAAACGTTAAGTCACAGCTGATTATTCAGAAACATGATTAGAAATGGGAATAGTATCGCACATGAGACATTAGAATCACAGAATCATTAGGGATTGGAAGGGACCTCGAAAGATCATCTAGTCCAATGCCCCCACCACAGCAGGATCACCTAGACCAAGTTGCACAGGAACACATCCAGGTGGGCTTTAATTAGAAACTAAGATAAGCAAAATCAGGTGCTTTAACCACAGTAATTTACTGTTAGCAACAGTATTTCCCAACACCAAGAACACCAGGATGGGCAGCGGAGAGATTTTAGCTCTGTATACAGGATTTAGTGGGGTCTTGAGGGGAAAAACTAAGCACCAACAGAAAAACCCAAGGTGTGTGGTACTGTCTACCTGATGATTCTGTGTTGAATGAGGCTTTTCATCTGGAAATCCTGGTAATCACTGGGGGTCTGCAGAACCTTGTGAGGAGCAGCTGAGGGAGCTCTGGCTGGTTAGGCTGAGAGGAGACCTTATTGCTGGCCACAGCTACCTGAACGGAGGTTTTAGAGAGGTGGGGGTTGGTCTCTTCTCACAAGGAACAGGTGATAGAACAGGAGGAAACAGCCTCAAGTTGCACCAGGGGAAGTTTCAGTTGAACATGAGGAGAAACACCTTCATGGAAAGGGTCATCAGGCCTTGGAACAGGCTGTCCAGGGAGGAACTTGGATTGCCTGGATGCATTTCAGAGTTGTGGAGAACTGGACCTTAGGGACAGGGTTTAGCAGTGGCCTTGGGACTGTTGGGTTAATGGTTGGACTTGATGGTCTTAAAGGTCTTTTCCAACATGAATGATTCTGATATTCAGTAAGCACCAACACACTCAATTCAGGTGCTTAGTTTGGGTGACCAGAAAGACAGTATTTAAGCCATAACACATCTCCGACATGCTGTGAAAATTAAATGTTCCCTATCAGACTGTATCCCTATCTTTGGTAGGCATCAAGGATTTTGTTATTACTCCTTCATCAAATCCCAATAAGAGTCTCTTTGCAAGAGCCATTCAACCAACAGGCAGTGTTGATGCCTCAAATCTCTTCTAAGGAAGAAGTAGATGCTTGCAAACTCTTCTGCCTATTGTGTTGTGGGTTGTATGTGAACAGACTTGGTCCTATCTAGTGGAGCGCTCCCTTGCAGCAACACAGGACAGTCTTTCCAAATGAAAAGATTTATTCAAGACTTTTAGAAAAAATAAAAGCCAAAGCAAAGCCTTTATATGCATTCATGGCTACCAGTGTAAGTTGTTCCCAGTTCTGGGGCCTCCTTATGTCTGTCTGGGTAACAACCTCCCTAACACCACCTGCTCTTCAATTGAACCTCTGAACTAAGGGTTCCCCATCCTGTTCCTGGCACCAGAAGGTAGTCACAGGCACTACTCTTCATGAAATCACCAAAAACATTCCTTTCACAATTCCCACTAGTTCCTTAATTTCAAACCAGATGCAATTACTACCCTAACACTTCACCCAGTGCACCAGGTTACAATTCAGAGAGAAGCGGAAAAACGTCTCCTAAACACATTTAGCGAAAGGAATCGCCACATTCTCCACCTTCCGTCAACAGGAAGTTTTCTTGGGAAGAGACCTTCTCTGATTTGCATTCCAGATTATAATTTCCTACATATAAAGTTCAAA
This sequence comes from Phoeniculus purpureus, assembly GCA_028565055.1. Lineage (NCBI taxonomy): Eukaryota > Metazoa > Chordata > Aves > Bucerotiformes > Phoeniculidae > Phoeniculus > Phoeniculus purpureus. The sequence goes on along the minus strand of JAOXOE010063506.1, from coordinate 11,547 downwards.
GGAACAAAGTTTAAAGGGTGGGCTAAAATAAAGACACTATCCACTCCTGTCTCTTTATTCTCATAATTTTTACTTTGGATTATCTATTAAGTCAGAAACACTACCCCACTCATCCTATCTTTTGCAGCAGAAGGCCTTACAGACAAAATGCCATGAGACACCTCTTTGGCTTTCCAGTTCTCAGCACTCCCCACAATATACCCCCCAACATTTAAAAATCCTTTAAAAAAACCCTTCCACAGTGCATGAGTTGTGAGAATCACATGAAGAGAAGCTGAACACACGCCTGTGCGCTAGGGTCTCCTCATCTGTATGCAGCAGATCAGATTACTACCAGTTTGTACCTAAATGTCAGTCCTAATATACAGTTATCGCAGCTAGATAGCCACAGTGATTTATCTTAATCACAAAGGCAAACAAAACTCTGTTTCATGGGTAAAATAACACATTTTGACCCACTTCTTCTGTAATAGCTGACAGTATTTTTTCAGCTGTTCATTCACTTCAGCAAGTTAGGTAGAGCTGCTGCTAGGGGCACAGCAGCAAGAGAAAAGGTTCTTTGGCTACACCCTCTTAGGAAAGCAGGATCTTTAATTACTTGTTTGCTAGGAACCAGGAAATGCTCATAATTGGTTCATAAAATCCTTTTGAAATGGAGGGTTGCAAATTCGGCAGAGGGAGGTTGGACTTAGACGATCTTTTGAGGTCCCTTCCAACCCACAATCATTCTGTGACTTGCAAAGATTACACTCAGATATGTACTGAAGAAAGGATCTCAGATATTTACTGAAGAAAGGACCCAAAAATTCCATAGGATTAATTTCCTTATTCTACCATAGCTCATAAATAATGGCCTTACCAAAACATGAGGTCGGTGCAAAGAAATCTCCCTGTCCTGTGTACTGAACTCCTTCCTGATGCCAAGGGATATTGAATCCTATCATATGAAAATGTACCTCCAACTCAACTGATGTCCTCAAAACCCAAGGGACTATAAAAAAAAACTTCATAGGAATAAAAAAATCAACAGGTGCCTCTTTCACCTACTAAAACTGGGAACAATTATCACAGAATCACAGAGCCTTAGGGATTCAAAGGGACCTCAAAAGATCATCTAGTCCAATCCCTCTGCCACAGCAGGATCACTTAGATCAAGTTGCACAGGAACGCATCCAGGTGGGTTTTAAACTTCAGCAATTAAAGCCTGAATAACATTCTCCAGTTTCACAGGAACTGCAGGTAAATGCGATACTCATCAAGCTACGCGTCTGAAATATGTGTACATAAGTTTTAAAGAAAGCGATCATCGCTTGGTCGTTAGTAACAGGCTTAAACCCCTCTGTCTCCTCCAAAAGCACAGCTCCCAGCAGGTAGGCAGAACTCCACATGAAGACAGTTTGGTCAAACTGACCAAGGAATGGCTGTGCCCTCATACAAGCCTTCTAACGATGGATAATGCAAGCAGCAGTTTTTGCCTCTCTCTGACATAACCGTTCTCTCTGTTCAACTCCCTTCTCAGAGATAAAATTGCCCAGTTAAAGCCAAAAAACTAGGCCAGTGGCATAGAATCACTAGGGATTGGAAGGGACCTCGAAAGATCATCCAGTCCGATCCCCCTGCCATGGCCAGGGACATCCCACCCTAGATCAGGCTGGACAGAGCCTCTTCCAGCCTGGCCTTAAACACCTCCAGGAATGGGACCCCAACCACCTCCCTGGGCAACCCATTCCAGGCTCTCACCACTCTCACGGTGAAGAACCTCCTCCTCACATCCAGTCTAAATCTACCCAGCTCCAACTTTGCTCCATTCCCCCTATTCCTGTCACTACCTGATATCCTAAATAGTCCCTCCCCAGCAGTGGAAGGTGACAAGAAGAGCCTCCTCTTCTCCAGACTGAACAGCCCCAACTCCTGAGATGGATCAGAAGGGGGGTGATTAGTAGACGAAAAGAGGTTCTCCTCCTGCTCTGCTCTGCCCTGGTGAGACCGCATCTGGAATATCGCGTCCAGTTCTGGACCCCTCAGTTCAAGGACATGGAAGTGCTGGAGAGAGTCCAGCACAGAGCCACGAAACCGATGAAGGGAATAGAACACTTCCATTATGAAGAAAGCCTGAGGAAGCTGGGTCTCTTTAGCTTGGAGAAACAGACACTGAGGTATGATCCCTTTGATGTTTATAAATATGTGAAGGGTGGGTGTCAGGAGAATGGAGCCAGGCTCTGCTCAGTATCATCTAGTGACAGGACAAAGGGCAATGGGTGTCAACTGGAACATAGGAGGTTCCACATAAATATGAGACGGAACTTCTTCCCAGTGAGAGTGACTGGAAGGGGCTGCCCAGGGGTGTTGTGGAGTCTCCTTCTCTGGAGATGTTTAAAACCCGCCTGGACATGTTCATGTGTGACTTTGTCTAGGTGATCCTGCTCTGGCAGGGGGACTGGTATAGATAGCACCCCAGAAGGCCACAAAGACTAAACTGTATTCCCCATGTATTCTACGGTAAATGTACTCTGGGGTTTTTTTCCCCCCTGCCAGGAGGATTACAGCTGAATTGCTGCATCTGCAAAATCCCAAGTCCTTTTTGCCACTTGAAAATTATTTTCTATTTGGGCACAAGCTTTATGGTACTTGGCTTCCCACCCACAGTAAGCCACAAACTATTTACAAATCTTTGAGTATAAGTCTGTTATGAATACATTAACTGTTCTCTTATGTTCAGAGCTCATTAGCAACAGGAACAAGTCTTGTGATGCTATTTTCCATTATATATCTGTTGCATACGTTAAACCTGCTGTGCCACTAAGTGTCGTATTTTCAACATTAGCCTTTTAAAGAGTGAACTGAAGGAACTAATTGAATGGTGAGGGGAGGACATCTCTATAAGAAAAACTCAAAATGTGTTGACCCAGTAGGTAGATGATCTAATGGGTCTTTGTGAACTCTGCCTAGGCATAGGGATTTATTGTCAAAACACTGCCTGCTTGGGTTTTAGCCTGACTTCTAAGGAAAATGAGGCTTGTGTGATCGCAATTCTTCCTTAATTCTTTGAATCTCCTGGACAGTTTTAAGCAAATCTGACTTTTCTGGAGACATTTTAAAGCCACCTGAATGTGTTCCTGTGTGACTGGATCTACAGCATCCTGCTGTGGTGGGGGTATTGGACTAGATGATCTTTTGACGTCCCTTTCAATCCCTAGTGTTCTGTGATTATGTGACAGTTGGAGACAGGGAAAATGGAGGTGTCAGAGATGGAAGTCCTGACAAGTCTTGAGAACATTAGAGGGTAAGTATAGAAGATCGAGAGTATTACTTTTACAAAATCATTAAGATTGGAAAGGACCCTTGAGATCATTGAGTCCAACCAATAACCCTACTCGATGAAGATCCCCACTAGACCAGATCTTTAAGCACCACATCTAAACAACCTTTAAACACGCCCAAGGACGGTGACGCAAACACCTCCCTGGGCACTCTGTTCCAATGCCTGACTGCTCTTTCAACAGCAGCTCCCAGGCTGTCCCTGCACACTTCACTCCAATCAGTTGCATCCTGGGCTGGTATTTTCCCACCAAGCTGTGAACCCAAATCAAGAACAACATGCTGAGAAGGATTAGGGAATGGAAGCCAGAAAGACACATAAAACCTAGTTCTCCTAATGAGGCTACTTGGGTTTTTCAATAACAGTTTTCACAGGGAACAGCAGTGAGGAGCAAACCTAATGCTTTGATTTGGAATGCAAAGGTGTGTGTGTTTATGAAATAGTACATACTGCAAGGCTGGTTACAAGAAATAGGCAGAGTCTGGTCACGCAGGGCTTGAGGATATAAACCAGAGGCACTGCACTGAATTCAGAGGAAATACAGCAGTCAGTCAACACAGTTTCCCCGCACTATTTCAGCTTTATCATTAAAATAAGTCTGTTGGTTTTCCCTCGAAAAGGTCACAGTCCCTACAGAAGTGGTAGTGTGGAGATGAGGGGCAGGCACCCTAACTGCCCAGCCCCTGGGTGCTACCTGCTGGCGCTTGGGGACTTCCACAGGGCTCAGAAACATCCCTCTTTCTATTGCCACAACTCTATTTGCTGTGCGTCTCGTGGTTCATTTGTGGGAAAGCTCAGAAAAACAGCTTCTGCAAAGGGCAGGTTGGCCTCTGGGGAGTTCAAGGGGAAGTACTAGAAGTCAAGGGGAGGTACAAGGGGAAGCCAAGGAGCGCAGGTAGGGAATGAGACCAAAATGAGATGGGAGACTTACTTCCTCACACACCCCAACTACACAGCTGCATGGGTGGAAAGGCCTGTAAGTAAGAGGGATACCCTCCCTTCTTGGGCTCATGCGAATACTTCACCAGGGAAAGAAGCAACCACCGTATTAAATTGGAGCAATTTACATGAGGATCGTATGGGTATTCCGAGTTGCTGTGCTTTGGTTCTGCCTTTGGGTTTTACCAAGGATTGCACAGACAGGAAAGCTCTGGGCTATATTTACGAGTGAATTTTATATGTGTGTGCATATATAGCTGTGTATGTGTGCACATCTGTTCTCCCAAAAGGTAAAACTAGTCTTATTTACTGAGAAAGCAGTCTGCAGCAATTTGCTTTCAGCTGGTTAAGCATTTCTGAAGACATCCAAGAAACAGATTTCAAAGAAAACAGAACATCATTTCGGTCTCCAATCAGTGCGCTTAGTTACAAGACTCTCGCCAAATACAAATGTGGTATCTCTGCTAAAATTAGGATATTAATTCTAATTACTGGGCACATAAAAATCCCAAAATTCTGGAGATGAACTGGTAATGTTGCTATGGAAATAAGCTTCATTATCACAGACCAACTAACAAACTTCTCCATGCTACTATCTTTAAAACCTATCTCTGCTCCCAAAAGTTGATGGGTTTTTTTACTCCCTCAAATAGGGCTAAATACCTCGAGTGTTAACAGTAACTAAACTCACAGATAGACAGAACATTAGGGAAAGGAAGGGACCTCAAAAGATCATCCAATCCAACCTCCCTGCCACAGCAGGATCACCTAGACCAGTCGCACAGGAACGTATCCAGGTGGGTTTTAAACGTCTCCAGAGAAGGAGACTCCACAACACCCCTGGGCAGCCCATTCCAGTGCCCTGTCACCATCATCATGAAGAAGTTCCTTCTCATATTGGTGTGGAACCTCTTCTGTTCCAGCTTATACCCATTGCCCCTTGTCCTATCACTAGATGACATTGAGAAGAGCCTGGCTCCATCCTCCTGACACCCACACATATTTATAGACATTAATGAGGTCACCCCTCAGTCTCCTCCAAGCTAAAGAGGCTCAGCTTCCTCAGCCTTTCCTCATAAGGGAGGTGTTCTACTTCCTTCATCATCTTTGTTGCTGTGCGCTGGACTCTCTCCAGCAGCTCCGTGTCCCTCTTGAACTGAGGGGCCCAGAACTGGACACAGTACTCCAGATGTGGTCTAACTAGTGCAGAGTAGAGGGGGAGAAGAATCTCTCTCAACCTGCTAACCACACCCCTTCTGATCCACCACATGATGCTGTTGGCAGCAAGGGCATATTGGTGGCTCATGGTCATCCTGCTGTCCACCAGGACTGCTGTGGTTGCTCAGTCAGATACCTCTGCCTTCAAGACTGTTTATTCAGAAACCTCTCAGCAGTCTGATATAATAGCAAAATACAACATAGGATTTAAGGAGATGATGTAAAGCAAGATGCTGGTTTCATACTGTTTTATAAGGGGCTTATTTGTTCTTTGAAACAAACCTGCTCTAGTGTGACCAGGAGCAGCCTCAGAAACTACCTGCAGATGGACCTGAGTTTCAGAGGGCCTCAGTGGAGGTTGGTGAGGTGCTACCTGCTGCTGCTGAGTGCTTCTCTTGTTTGTGTCAGGCTTCCTGCTAAAGGCAGGGTAGGGGAGACACTTTGATGAGTTATTTTATTGTTTTATCTCTTGTTCTATTTGAACTAATTTTTCTTTCTGACTCGTTTTCCTTACATACATTCTAGAGTACCACAGGTTTGCCTTGATCCTCATTTACTGACATACTTTATCTACCCCCTCGTTTGCCAACTTTCCCAGTGTGGGTTACTCTACCTGTCCTCTTTGCCTTTCCTCCCACTGCTGCCAGAGCTCTTCTCTTACCCTGTTTGGCTTCATTTGCCCCAATGATCTCACTGTCCATCTCCCCTGAGATGGTACTGCTGGGGCATTTCCCAGATTCATCCCTGGGATAGGCAGACGCAGATTGGCGCGGACTTGGTGGGAGCAGAGAGCAGCCCCTTGGATGAGCCAAGGTGGGGAGTCCTGTGTCCCATGGATGACCAGGAGTTGGGGCCAGTCCCCATTGCCAGCACATGTCCAACCAGGACATGGGGCAGCAGCAAGGACAACTCCTGCTGTGGCAGGAGGGGTTGGACTAGATGATCTTTCAAGGCCACTTCCAATCTTTAATGTTCTGTGATCCTTTGCTTCAGAGAAATTCCAAATTAAACTCTGCCCCCCCAACAGAGCTATGAGTCGTCTTCCCACAGCCTGCACCCAGAAATGCCTCTCTTACCTGTTGCAGAGCCTGGAGATCAGTGTCAGCGGTGACTAGAAGGGTCAGCAGCAGGTAGCTGCTAACTGCTCTTCTATTTATGTGCTGAAGTAATTGCTCAGAAGCTGTATTACCTGTTCTGCGCCTGCTCCGCAGCTGCTTGAAACCAGCGGTCTGCTGAAACTGCTGGTCACACCAATGTCAGGGTGCACCCCAGGGGCTGGAGACATGCCAGATCCATGCCAATAGAAAGCTGTTAACTGGTGAGCTTTGTCCGTAGTAACCCTGTGAGTAACCTGCAAGCAGTGCTTATGCCTCCTGCTATCTGGCAGCTGTTGCCTCTGCTTCTGGAGGATTAGAGCAGCAGCAGTTCCTCTGCAGTAGCATTATGTACAAGGTAACACTTCCCCAGGAATGTTTTTTGTGTTGTGTGTTTGAATCCAGAGATGGAGGTGCTGGGACACCAGGACATCATTGCTCCCACTAGGACAGGCAGGTGTCAACTCCACGGGACACTGAGTGCTCTTCTGCCCCCCTGGCTCCCCCCAGGCCATATTTTCTGTTGCAGGGTGAGCCACGCTGGTTGTCTTTCCCATGTGTCCACAAATAACCCAAGTAATCGTATTTTGTTGTTGCTGCCTCGTGACTGAAGTTATTTTTCTATCTGTGGACGGAAGAGGTTAATAATTCACCCGACGGCCTTGATGAAGGAGCTGTTTGCAATGAATGAACCATAATCACTAGATTAAATCTGAGTATATTTGTCCCTTCCCTTGGCAAGCGTTTTATGCTGATTTGGGTTTCTAACTTAACAAAGCACATGAAAGATAGAGGAAATGAAAGAGTAAATGCCTTTGCTGGTGCTCAGCTTTAAAGGCACAACTATTGGGATCCAGTCCTGGATCTTTTCAAACCTGTATTGTTCACAAGCCCCCAAATCTGTTTGAAATCTCAAAAACCTGCTTTGATTAGTATTCTGAGAGACACATTATGCCAATAAATACTTTGGTGCTTTGATACAATGACGGTAGATATGTTCCTACTGATGGCACTTATATGGCCTCATGATATCCTCTGAAGCATAATGAAAACAATGGTGATTGTTCCTTAACCTTTGAAAGATTGAAATGTGTAACAGAAAATGACAATTTCTGCCATGCCTGTTTTTATTCTGGTTCTAGGAAAACAACCCCTGGGCAATGATACAGGGGAAGGCTGCTAGCCCTACTGTGCTGATGATAATTGCTTTTACATCTTGTGTTTCCCCTTCCCACCAGGCTGTTCCTCCCCCTTTCCATGTTCCCACTGGTTCTTTGATGAAAGAGTTTCCTCAGTGATGGATGGAGCTGGCAGGACAGTGTGGTGCTGTCTGCCAGTGCCGTTGAGCAGCAACAAATCCAGGCTCTAGGTTGTGCACCGACATGACATGATTGGCATCGGTGGCATCGCTTTCGTTTCTGTCCCTCTGGGTGGGGTTGGGAAGGCAATGTGGGGATCAAACAGATGCCCTGGGCTGTGCTTATATTCACCCCGTGGACCTGGTGATCTGTTGTAAAAGACATAAAAAAGCAAATGGCTGAGAAGCTCTAGGATTGGCTTCGAGGAAGCAGTATTTGGGATGGTGGCACTGAGGAAACTCTGTCCCCCTCTCCCAGGCACTTACTGTGCCTGTGATCCTAGCAGCCAGAGGAGATGGGTGGAGGCACAGCTCAGGTCCAGCCCTGCCCTGGCTGGACTCAAGGCACATACCACCCCTGGGGCCTGTGTTGCCACTGGACTGGCTCCATGGCGAATGGTCCACTGGGAATGTGGCTTTGGCTGTGGGACCAGCCCAGAAGCAGTTTGTGCTGCCCAAATGCCAGCTGATCTCTGTGCAGCCTGAGTGCTCTGCACCGCTGAGAGATGCTCAGCTGAGGAGCAAGTCTGGCTTTGGGCTCTGATTTGACTTAAAAAGAAATGAAACCTGTAATGTCAGCTAACTTACTCCTTACTTTACTTACACATTTGTTTTTCTTGCATCTCCAGTATTTATGTAAGTGGCTCCCCTCTAAATCAGTTGGACTTTTTCCTGTTTGAATAGTTCCCATCCAGCAGAACTGAAACTCTTTGTGGGATATTGCAAAAAAAACCAAACAGGAAAAGTTGTTTGAATGTATCAGCAGAGGATGTTTTGATGTTTTCAAAATTAATTTATTTCTTTTCAATGCAATTAACTTTTCAGGTCGCTGCATTAGTTTTTTAACACTCAGATCTGGTTTGAAAATGCTGGCAAAGGAGTTAAGTAATAAAAAGTAAAATGAAACCGTTACGTGTGACTTGCCTTAAACGATTGGATTGTTCACGTTTTTTCCTTGATCATTAAATTCCTATTAATGTCTCATTTTCTTCAGACAAGGAAATGTTTTGAAATCTTGAAAGAAGACACAGGGTGAGTGAGATATTTGCTTCCCAGATTCTCTTTCCTGTGATGTGAGTGGAGAAGTCAAATGTTTCGTTGCACTATGAGTGTGAAGTTTCTCTAAATTCTAGAGTGAGAAAATTAGAGATTTAAACATCGAGACAGTTTCCTCAGTTTGTTTTTATTTCATTTCTTTGCTCATAAAGGATTTTCTGATGACATTACTTTTCTTAGTGTTTTGTTATTTTAAATTTATGTAAAACACTTTGCCTGTTCTTTTATCTCCTGATGGTGGTTCTCAGTTGGTGGACTGTGTGGGAGCAGCAAGTGATGAACTTAACACATTTCTCATCTGCAGAAGCAGACCACAGGAGATGAACCAGGCCCATTTCCTGCATTAAAAGGACAAACCCGTCAGGACTGATAGATTTTTAATGCCAGCAGTCCTTGGTGTGACCCTGGGCTCAGGAGCAGATTTCACCAGCAGCCAGCAGTTCAGAGGGGCAGTTACTTAGACCTGGTTGTGCTCTGGGTTTGGGAGCCTGAGAGACAAAATGTTCACAAAATTGTAAAACCAGTTGCTTTGAAATTTCTCAGTAAAAGGAGTTTTCAACAGCAATAAAAAAAACTTCAGGATGCCGAAATGTACCTTTTCATTTCCCAGTTTCCCTAGGCTTTTGTAACTATTTCCATACTGATTTTGAAGCAGTAAATTGTACCATTCAGCTCTGACAGGGAGACCGGACCAGAGGATCTTTCGAGGTCCCTTCCAATCCCTAATGTTCTGTGTTTCTGTGATCCAATGTAGTTCTCTTTGCTCCTCCTCTGTGGTTGTGTTAGACTTCAATACTGATTTGTGTTCTCTGCTGAACAGACTCCGCTCCAGCAGTCCCTCCAGCCTGCTGACACCTGCTGAAACCCTGGAACCCACAGGCTCTGTTGGGTTGTGGGACAACAATGAAAGGATCCCCACGGAAACAGCTGCTTTTGAACAGTGGGAAAGTATTTTTGAGCAAAAACATTGACTTTTCATGTTGTTACATATTTTGTAGGTCCTAAACGTGATTTTCATCCTTTTTGTTATTTATTTGCAAACGGAGTGAATTAATTTTCTTAAGAGCAAAACTTACAGCTTGAAGAGCAATATTTTCTAAGACAGACAGACTTTAATGTTATATTAGTTAACATTTCAGAAACATTTTCGTTAAATATCATTACAATCCTTATACAGTAGAACATTTGCAAAGCATTCAGTTCACATACATAATTCTTTAAGAGAACAGTTTCTGTTGAGACTATTTTATTGCAGAAACTTGCAGTTGTATTTCTTTTTGATTGAGGGTTCCCAGCAAACAGCATAAGCAGTCACGTTTAGGCAGTCAGTAATTCATTGTATAATATTGATTGTGTTTTTAACAATGAATTACGCAAGTGTGGGAATGTAACTTCCATCCTAACCAGTGCCATTAATTGACCTTTTGCTGGGAGTTTTGACAGATCATGAGAGGATGGAGTCCTGGCCAGGACTTTCACCCCTCTAGGTGGCATTTTCATATCAAGGCTACAGCACACGAATTCCTGCCTCTGTGTCCATCTTGCTGCCTCTCAGCAGGAGCAAATTCCCCCTTCCTGTTTTTTAATTCATGTTCTCTCCCTTCTGCCTCTTTATCCTTTGCTTATTAGGATACAGTAAATTGTAGGAAAGAGGTTGAAAGTGATCCAACAAGCAGTTTTTTCCTATAACAGCAATCCTGGTGTAAAGACAGCGTTGTCTGAGGTTGACTCTGATGCTTTTCACATCCCCTCCACACACGCACGCACAGATGCAGTGTCCTGGGCAGTTAGTCTGTTTGGCCCTCGCCATTTATGGCCTTGAGCTGAATGATGCACACTTTGAAGTGGGATGGAGATGGCGAGAGCCCCAGCCAGTGTATTGGCTGGGACATCCTGAAGTAAAGGCTAAAAATTGATGAGCTAATCAGAATTCAGAAGTGACAGTATAGATAACCCCTGAAACAATGCCTCTCAAGTGCTTCCAAGCATCTGCCCTTCTCCACTCAAAAACTGTTTTCAGCAATTGTTTTTATTTGCCAGTAGTTTCACTCATCTTTAACGTGCACACACACATCTCGTACATGCAAGTGCAGTGAAGAGCCAGCTGCATGATTAAGGCCAATGGAATATAAAGTACAGTTATCAATCCTGACACCCAGGAAAAAACCCCACATAAAAAAAAGCAGCAAAAAGCTAGCATTTCACCTCCTTGACATGGATGTAGACCAGAGCAACCTCACTGAAGCTGCACTGACCTGACGCGGTGTCAGCATAGAGCTGCACTGGGAACTCCCCCAGTGATGGTGCTGGTCCAGTCTGCAGAATTCATCGTTACCACTGTGAAAGCAACACAATCAAGGAAACACTTTCCATGCCACAGGCTGCAACCAGCGGAGCGTTCAATATTTCAGTCACTTTCTTTTTCAAAATGACTGGTGATTCCTCTCCAGCCCCATTTGCTGGCTGTGCTCAAAATTAAATGTAGGAGAGTCACCAGTAGTAGCCCCTGGGGTTTATACTGCAGCCAAACTGTTGCAGAGAGGGATGGGTGGGTGGGATTGCTG
>JAOXOE010063405.1:0-31341 GCA_028565055.1 Phoeniculus purpureus | reverse complement strand
ACACTGCTGGCTCATGGTCATCCTGCTGTCCACCAGGACCCCCAGGTCCCTTTCTCCTACACTGCTCTCCAACCTGTACTGGTACCTGGGTTTTTCTTGCCCAGATGCAAGACTGCACTTACCCTTGTTATACTTGATTGAATTTCTCTCTGCCCCGCTCTCCAGCCTGTCTAGGTCCTGCTGAATGGCAGCACAGTCTGCTGGGGTGTCAGCCACTCCTCCCAGCTTTGTGTCATCAGCAGACTTGCTGACAGTGCACTGTAATCCGTCATTCAAGTCATTAATGAATAGATTGAATAGGACTGGTCCCAGTACCGACCCTTGGGAGACTCCACTAGATACAGGCCCCAACTAGACTCTGTCCCATTGACCACTACTCTCTGGCTTCTATCCTGCAGCCAGGACAGAATGTTTCTGTGTAATGTTGATGAAAGGGGAAAAAGATACATGAAAAACATGTGTTGTTGGAATTCTGTACACACTGTTAGATTTTGCATGCCTGGACTCAGGCCCTTCACTAGTAGAAGGACACTGAGGTGCTGGAGCTTGCCCGAGGAAGGGCAGCAAAGCTGGTAAAGAGCACAAATCCTGTGAGGAGCAGCTGAAGGAACTTGGGGTATTTAAAAGTGGAGAAAGAAGCTGAGGGAGAGACCTTGCTCTCTACAACTACCTGAAAGAAGGTTATAGTGAGGTGGGGGTTGCTGTCTTCTCCCAAGTAACAAGTGACAGAGAAAGAGGAAATGTCCTCGAGTTGTGTAGGGCATTTGTGTGGGTTTAGGTTGGACATTAGCAAAGGTTTCCACACCAAAAGGGCTGTCAACACATGGCACAGGCTGCCCAAGACAGTGGTGGAGTCATCACTGTCCTTGAAGGGATTTAAAAGCCATGGGAATGTGATGCTGAAGGACAAGGGTTAGTGGGGGTTCAACGTTTGGACTTGTTGATCTTAAAGGACTCTTCCAACCAAACTGGTTCTGTGATTATGTGACTGTGGGCACATAACAGCCCAGTACTATCCAAATCAGTTCAGTTTGTAAGTGCTGTGCTCTTGTTTGCCTTCATATCCCCAGTTCCAGATGCCCTATCTAGTCCTTTTGCTACTGAATGATTGGTCTAATATTTTTTTCCTGTTGTCTAGTTAATTCATTTTTTTTCTTCCCCAGGCTTTAGAATGAGGCATAGGCAAGTGATTGTGGATCCAGTAGGCACCCCAGCAGGTTGTCCACATTTAATTGAGTCTATTCCTTGTGAAGACCCGGTGTGTTACGAGTGGATTGTTTCAGAAGGAGTATGTGTGACGGACCATGGAAAATGTGGACCTGGAAACCGCATCCTGACGACGGTGTGCAAGAACAAGAAAGGTGTGTAATGGTGTAATCTTAAAAGCACTGTGGTTTTTGGTGCTTCCTTTGAAACTGGTCTTCTGCTACAGAGCAGCTGGATTACTTACAATAGCTCCTTACTGAATTATTCTGAAACTTTCTGGCTTTTGCACTGACTGGGATGCTCATGAAAACGAGTGTTGGTATTACCTAGGATTTTGCTTGGAGCCTCCTATCCTCTTCTATCCTAGAGGAGGTGGCTCACCAGTACAGGTTATATGTTGTCACTGCTGGCCTTATCACAACAAAAGTGAGATACCGGTGGGCTGGTTCTCCCTAGACTCCTTTTTTTTGCACATCTAGTACTAAACAGGGCTGTCACTGAGGCCAGCAGCACTGTGGGCATTCACAAAACAAATGTGGCCTCTAGCATTCCTCGTCTCCTTGCTTTTTAGACTATAGTCTGTATGGCTCTTGTTACGGTAACCCTTTTACAGTTGTGAGAAGGGATGCTCAGTTGTGCTGCCAAAATTGATACGAGAATCAGATGTAAATGAAATGATTGTACTGAGAAATACTTTACTTGGCAGCAGTCTGAGACCTGCAGTGTGTTCAGCTTACACCTTGTTAATAATGAATAAGTACATTTTTATATGACGCTTACGAACAACCAGCAAGAGCTTATTTCTCGTGCATGGTTTGAACCCCAGCCAAAAGTTTCATTTCTCGATAAGGTCAGTGTTATCAGTTTTTTAAGGTTCAATTACATGAAGCATGGTTTTGCAGTCCTTGGTCACAGTGAGACTTTGCTATCATCTCAAAAGTGGCAAAATGGTAGAACTTTAGAGTCTGGTGTTAAGTCAGAAATGGGGAGTTCTTTTACGTGATGCTCAGGCTGATCACAGGAAACAATTTCATGTTGTTAACAAGATGGGTTAATTGGCATATCGTTAAAAAGACTATAATTTGCAAGGCATCAGAGTCTGACACAATAAATAATGGCTGCTTTTACTGAAGAGCACAAATCTTCCTGAAATACGTTAACAATATACAGAATTTTCTTGACATCTTGTGAAAATGGGGCAAAAATAAATAAATAAGCTGCTCTAGAACAACATAGCTGTAATGTACTGGAGAACAGATAGCTGTCTCTGAATTTGGTCTGAGTGGTCTCTTCTGATGTCTGACTGTAACTGTAGTTCAGTCCTGCAGTGATGTGTGCAGATGGACTCTTGAATTGCTAAGGAGCACCATGTACTTCACATTGTTAAAACTGTGCCAACATCCATTTCTGTCTTCCAACTTGTGACTCGTATGGAAAGTGTGTAACCTGGCAGATGCTCATTGATCTCTGATCAAACTGGTCTCCGTGGTTATGATCCTTAAGAAGCCATGCCTTTGAAGTGTCCCTTCTTCAGTTGATTGTTTGACAAGACATTGGAGATATCTCCATACCCTTTCCACTTCAATTACTCTGCATGTTCTGGGTACCAAGGAAAAAAAAGAGTTGGGATGTGCTTCCCACCTTGCCACTGTGAGGCAAATATTGTCCCTAGACATGATCATTGTCCAGTCGTCACTGGGAGGGTTTCACGAGGAAATCTCCAGATCACTAGGTAGATGGGAAGCGCTGGTTAGTACTTGTTTTAAACTTTTCTGACTATTTGATCCAGTAGAATAGGAGTCCTTAAAGTTGGAAAAAAAGGTCAACTTCTTTCTTCTTCTCTCAATCCAGTAATAGCAGCTGTTTTGTTCTTAAGCATTTTTTGTTCTGTAGTGTTCTCTTAACAAGATTCCCCTCTTGGTAAGTGATGTGTGTTTTCTTAGATAAAAGCTGGAGTAAGTGGCAGAGTTACATAAAGTGTTTTGCTTGGAATACCTGGTAGGTTGGTAGTGGGAAGCCAGCAGGGAGTCATGTGAAACTGAGATGTATCACTTACGGGTTAAATAGCATAAGGCCTATGCTAATGCAAAGCGTTATACAGTTCAGAATTCTGTGCAAGTAACTGCTTTGCTGAAGGCATTCAGGGTGGCTGCATTATGTGCTGGCTTGTTGTTTTCCATTTACTTAAACATCTTTTGTAGAATTGAGCTCCCTATGCTAAAATCCAGTTTTTGTCCAGTCTTTCTGTCATCCGTCCTGCACTGTTGCTCAGTATTCCCATGAAAGCCTAAAGGGATAAAAAGAGTATTGTTTTTGACCTCATTAAACGACAAAATCCAGTGTATCATCATCTTAACATTTGGGCCTGGAGTGTGTTGATTAGGGTGCTTTGTGTCCTCTGTGTATCCCTGCCTGCAACATGTCTTCATTTTCATGTAAAAAGTCATATCATGACTTTTTGGCGAGGTGCTCTCCGCTTCTTGCTACAGTGTGTGAGTTCACTTTAAAGGCAGCTGATCTGTCAGCCCTGTTTGTGTCAGCCATACTGCAGAACAACTTGGTCTCGTGGATTCTTCTCCTGCCATCCACGGGATGTTCTTCATGGCCAGTGGTCTGCTCTGTGCTGGTCAGCTGTTGCATACTGCTCTCCATGGCTCACAGACCTGAGGTCTTTTTCATTAGAAGACTGTTTCTTCTCTTGCCAAAAATGAGTTTTAACTACACTGTCTGCAGTGGAAGGGAGCTGGCCACGGTTTTCAGCCCTCCTTCCCATTGCAGAGGACTTTGCTAGGGCCAGCAGAGCCTGTGGGATTTTGTTTGGACTAAACTTCCTTCCAGTAAGGTGGAGTACGGAGGTGTATCTCTATCTGTGGCATATGTTGATAGACAATGAGTGAAGTTAACAAGGCATTAGTACTTCTCTGTCCCACTTCTGGTCACTCCATGCCATGCCTCTTGCACGCTCTTGGTGTCAGCCTATGTTATGCAAGGAGGAACTTGGGAGGAACTTGTTTGGGTGATGAGTAGGTAGCAGTATCCTGTTTCTTCAACCTTCAAGGTCTCTTGCAGTGTTCTTTGTGTCCGTTTTAACAACCCATTCCTTTTGGTGAGAAAGTCTTGTGGTTCCAAGTAAGAAACTGCTGCTGGCATGTCCTGGAGCTTGAACAACACAGAAGTGTCACATGTGGGTCTAATGAGCTCTGGTTTCTTTGCAGATTTCCCTGTCAAAGCAATATCTCTTTGCAAGGGCACTTTACTAATCAGTCTAGAGGTACAGAAACGACTTTTTCTGTTTTAAAACACCTTAATGTAGCGGGGCTTATGGGGCTGAGGGGCCTCCCTAGGGCACATCCAATACATGGCAAGTTTTCATGGAGTAGCTGGAGTCTTGTGTTCGTGGTTTGCCGCAGTTAGCACCAATGAGGATGAATGAGAAGACCATCGTAATCTCATTACTCTGTCATTGTTAGTGGTCTGTCTGCTCCCACCTAGCAGTATCTCTAATCTCTGTTAATAAGTTATTGAACGTGAATATGATGCTTGTGAGAAGCTCTTAGTGGCTGGTCCATGTCCCCTGAGTGTGCTGCTTCTGTAGCATCAGAAGTAGTGCAATAAATCAAATGAAATTAAATAACGTGTTGCAATGCAATGCGGTGATGCACAGAATGGGAAAAGACCTATGTTGCCTGCTTCTTCCAAACAACATTTCTCAGCATTGTGGGGTTTTTTTATTTAGCTAGAGAAGAACAGTGAGTATGTTTTGGGAAGTCTGTGAAGCCAAAAGGTTAATACAGGAAAATGGGCAATGATACTAAAAATTGGATTAAGTGTATAATTTGGTACACAGATCTATAATTTAGATCAAAGAATTTATCACAAACTGGTTTTTTATACTGACAGATAACCCAATAATTAGTTATGATTATTTCAAGTTGCTTTGAGTTTTTCAACAAAGAATTGAATTGTTTGTATTCTTGATCAGATAGCTGCAAGTGTTTGACACTGGAATTTGAGACGTGAGGAAAAAGTTCTTGAATCTGAGGATGGTGGATCACTGGAACAGGTCACCTACAGACGTAGTGGAGGTCACATCACTAGAGACATTCAGGGTCGGGCTTGGTGGGGCTCTGGGCAATCTGTTCTAGTTAGAGCTGTCCCTGCTTGTTGTGTGGGGGTTGGACTAGAAGACCTTTGAAAGTCCCTTCCAACGCAGCACATTCTATGATTCTATGACACTGGACTTTGGGCAGTCTTGGTTAGAATCAACAAACATTACTGTGCATTGACCAGATGAAAATAACTCTCTAAAAACTTTCTAGTTCATTTACTCTCCTAAATGTTGCTGCTAACTAGGTAAGAAACCCTGAACGCAGTTGGAACTTTCACGTTTTGAAGAGCCATTGAACAGTAGCCAAGACGTACTACGTTTCATTTGTTTGAAAGCAGGGATCAAAACAATCTTTTGTGGGCTCTGCTTCTCATGCCTTTGTGACAGGTGCAGGCACTCTGAGTGTGGTGTGGCAAAGGCAATGCAGCGTTGTTGTAGCGTGCAGAAAACCGCAGGTGACAATTAGACAGCAGGACTTGGGGCAGGATCAACGGTTCAGTCCAAACAAGAGTTCCTGTGCCTTTGTGGGTGGTTTCCCTGGCTTTTGATTGAGATACTAAGAAGTACAACTGGATTTAACATATAAATGTCACTTGGTTCCGTCTGACAGAGGAATTTGTGAACCCTTTGTGTTGTAACTTTCTATTTTAGGCTGTATTAATAATAGAAAAATAGATTGAAACAAGACAAATGCTGAGGCAAACTCTGGATTTTTGTAATTCACGTTACAGTCGTGTAGCCTGTGAACAGAGTAGTTATTATAGTGAGGAGTACAGCCTGGGAACAGGCGTAAAAGCAACTACAACAATAAATTCATGAAATAATAAGTATGAGTCATAAAAGTAACGATTCACTTTTCAGGCGTTTTGTAAATGTTTCCGACAGTACTGTAAACTAAATTTCACATATTAGAAATGCTCCTGAAGAGCTTTCAGATGTTATTATTCACAGTCATTCCTGCAAGTTGTCAATTTTGTTGTAATTCCCACAAGGCCTTTGTCTAGTGGAGTGCCCCAGGGGTGGGTGCTGGGACCAGTCCTGTTCAATCTGTTCATTGATTACTTGGATGAGGGATTAGGGTGCACTGTCAGCAAGTTTGCTGATGACACAAAGCTGGGGGGTGTTGCTGACACCCCAGCAGGTTGTGCTGCCATTCAGCGGGACTTGGACAGGCTGGAGAGCTGGGCAGGGAGAAATGTAATGAAGTATAACAAGGGTAAGTGTAGAGTCTTGCATCTGGGCAAGAGCAACCCCGGATACCAGTATAGATTGGGTACTGACCTGTTGAAGAGCAGTGTAGGAGAAAGGGGCCTGGGGGGTCCTGGTAGCCGGCAGGAAGACCATGAGCCAGCAACGTGCATTTGTGGCCAAGAAGGCAAAAGGCATCCTGGGGTGGATCAGAAGGGGGGTGTTTAGCAGATCGAGAGGAGGATCGATCCTCCCCCTCTACTCTGCCCTGGTGAGACCACATCTGGAATATTGTGGTTTTGGGCTCCTCAGTTGAAGAAGGACACAACTGTTGGAGAGAGTTCAGTGCAGAACCACAAAAATGATGAAGGGACTAGAGCACCTCCCTGATGAGAAAAGGCTGAGGGAGCTGGGTCTCTTTAGTTTGGAGAAAAGGAGACTGAGGAGTTTATTTATCAACTCATTAATGTTGATAAATATGTGAAGGGTGGGTGTCAGGAGGGTGGAGCCAGGCTCTTCTCAGTATCATCTAATAATAGGACAAGTAGCAATGGGTGTAAGCTGGAACATAGGAGGTTGCACATAAGTAAGAGAAGGAACTTCTTCACAGTGAGGGTGAGAGAGCACTGGAACGGGCTGGCCAGGGGAGTTGTGGAATCACCTTCTCTGGAGACATTTAAAACCGACCTGGCCATGTTCCTATGTGATCAAGATGATCTTTTGAGGTCCCTTACAATCCCTGATGTTCTGTGATTCTTGTGTTGGGGGTTCCAGAGCTGACTGCAGTACCGCAGGTGTGGTCTGAACAGAGCAGAGCAGAGGGGCAGAAACCCCTCTCCTGGTGATGCTTAAATTCTTTCACAGCTCTTTGATTTCCTCTAGCCCTTATACTCAAGCCCTTATACTGTGTCAGAAGAAATGGAATTATTGATTGCTTTTACTAGCTGCTAGTAACAGTAACAGTCTCATGCTAAAGACTGTCAAAACCACTACAGTTGATAACACTAGACTTAACACTTTGCACTTTATAAGTCTTGAATAAATATGCTGTGTTTAGTATTAAATGATAAGGTGGGGAAAAAAGTCCTGTATTTTTAAAAAAAAATTTTGTGGAGGGAAGATGTCTGGAGGTACTATTTGAATTGTATGTTGGCAATGAATGCTGAACACCTGGACTTTAACTTCTTTTTGCCTCCAGTATGAGTTTGTTTCAGAATATGTATTCAAAATACCTGCATGTGAGGATTAAAGAGCACAGTGTACTTGCCCGGAGTGTGTTGTTGGCTGCTCTGTGTATTAGGAATGACAAGATGCGTATGTTTTCATTAAAATATAATGCTGTGGCCATGCAGTAACGATTGGTGATACAGATTTTAAAGAATGAAAATAGGAATAGATGTACTTTTTAAAACATTAAATATATCTCAGTGAGTTTTTATTTTCCGTAATTCTATCAAATGTAAGGTATTGCTCAGCTTGGCTCTGTGCCTTCCGAAAGCGTGCCTGTTCCTGTTCTTCGTCACGCAAGCCAAGACGGAGAGTTAGCAGACAGTCTCGTGGGTGGCAGAATGCCAGCTTTATGGAGAAAAAATATAAATGATGAGCAGAAATTGTTTCAACTGGGTAAGTCCACTGCAGAGGAAATACAAGTTAGGGTTAACTGAGTAACACCATCTGCTTTGTACCCTTTAAAGTAGCCCTTGCACTGGAAATTCTGCTGTGTTAGTGTGCAGAGAGCCAACCCTGATGTGTTTGTTTGTACCTGCCTTACATTTAGAGCAGCAAACCATCTGTCACTCTCCATGGTTCATAGTAACGCTGTCTTAGAGGATACACAGGGAGTTTGTGCATTGTATCTTAGCTCGAAAGTGAGAAGTCATGAAGTTCCTGTCTTAAAAAAGAAAAAGTGAATTGAAATGGTAAATGTGTTGAGTTACATTCTAGAGGGCACTTCTGTAATAAATATACAACATTTAATGTTTTTTTTGAAGCTGACACAAGCCTTCATTTTAATATGTTTCAGTGGCTTCTTCGATTTTAATGGTTTTGCTTGTGGTTTTTTGTAGTTGTCCGTGTTAGGTGTCCTGCGTGTATGTTTCGAAAATCTAACAGGTACACAGCAGACATGGGGTTTCCATATGCAGCAGCAGTATAGAATCCTAGAATAGCTCAGGTTGGAAGGGACCTTAGAGATAATCTATTCCAACCCCCTGGCGTGGGCAGCAATGCCTCCCAACTAGACGTGGTTGCTCCTGGGCTCAGCCAGCCTGGCCTTGAACATCTCCAGGGAGGGGGCATCCACAGCCTCTCCAGGCAATTGATTTCAGAGTCTCTCTACCCTTGATCTAGTCTAAACCTACTCTCCTTCAGTTTAAAACCATTTCCTCTTATCCTGTCACTAGACCTCCTTGTTAAAAATCCCTCTCCAGCCTTCCTGTAGGTTCCTTTCAGAAGGCAGCTATGCAGTCTCCCTGGAATCTCCTCTTCTGTAGGCTGAACAACCCCAGCTCCCTCAGCCTATCCTCATAGCAAAGGTGCTCCAGCCCTTGGATTATTTTTGTGGCATCCTCTGAACTTGCTCCAATGTTTCCATGCCCTTACGTTGGTGTGTCCAGAATTAGACACTATTTGAGGTGAGGTATTCACAAGACCAGAGTAAAGGAGTAGAGTCAGAGTTAAGAGGGATGCTAGTAAAGGTGAGCCAGGAAGACTTGGACATTTCTTAACTGGTTCTTAAGGAGAAAGAACTAGTGATTCTGTGTTCCTGTCTTAGCAAAACAGATATTTGTCATTGTATTGAGATGTTAGACTTTATTTTGTATGGGAAAAGGATTTCCTGAAGACAGCATTGTAAACTGTAAAGCCTTGCAGCATTGTTTCATTTATTTGCCTTAAGGTACACGGAAGGGTTGTGCCCTGTGGCCTTCTGGTGTGTGTCCTTTGGGATGTACCTGGCCTTGCTCCGGTGGTGAAACCAGGGACTTGAGTGTTCCAAGCAGCTACCATCAACCTGCTCTTTCCAGGCACCATTCCTTCCACAGCAGCTAGGTCTTGTCTTCCCTGTACTCTTCTTTTAACCTTATATTGAGGTTTGTCCTCTGCAACCCTCCCAGACAGATGACTTAGTTTATTGAACTATAAATGTTAAGTAGCTATGGGGTCAGGCTGTCTGAAGTATCTCTCACTTCTGCATTAGAATTGAGAGTTTCTGATTGTCTAAATCTACTGTGCTGATTGCTGTGAATTTCATTCCAGAGGATGGCTGTTTTTTTCTTAAAAAGGTAAAAAATGAAACGATTATTTTCCTGATATTAATTAGCCACGTTAAATAGAATATTATACTGAGCTTAGTGAAACCAATAAGATGACTGCAATACTTAATGATTAATACGGAGTTATTGTTTTGATGTTTTAGAATGCTTTTCCCTGGGATGTGAATAAAGTGGTCTCTTTTCAATGAGTACTTAATTAACGTGGAATAATCTTTGTTGTTCTGAGATTATCTTTCATCACTGTAATACACTGACAGCAGTGTAAATAGGAAATAATAAGTTCAATCTTACTTCCTGCTTAAAGGGTTTTCAACTTCTATTAAAAAAACCAATTACGTTCTTTATATGAAGAATTTTACTGAACATCTTCATCTCTTACCATGTGTCGTGTTTGTGGCTTCAAGGTTGTTCAGCTTGAAGGGGAGAAGACTCCGAGGGGATCTCTTAGGTCACTTTCAGCTATGGGAAAGTCACTATCAGAAGGCTGGGAATGACTGTTCACAAGGGCAGGGAATGATATGATGAGACATCAGTTTTAAGCTGGAAAAGGGTAGATTTAGGCTGGACATGAGGGGAAAAAAGTTGTTTAATCTGAGGGTGGTGGATTACTGGAGTAGGTTACCTCAAGACATGGTAGAAGCCTAATCCTTGGAGGCAAGCCTGACAAAGCTTGCTAGGGCTCTGGACAGTCTGTTCTGGTCAGAGATGTCTTTGCTTTGTTGTAGGATTGTTGAACTAGATGACATCTGAAGGTCCCTTCCAGTACATTCTAAGCAGATGACGACAACCATAAAGAGCTGTAATAAGAACTATCATATTAACTACTGAGGAAACCTGGACCAAAGTGAAATGTTTCCACCTTTAAAGGAAATAATGAGAGATGAATGGAAGAGAATACCCTGGAGCCAAGTCTGTCTTGTGTTGTAAATAGCAGTGCTTGTGCAAGGGGGTTTTTTTAGGGCATCAGCAAATTACTTCATGGAGGAACAGAACAGTGGAGGGATTTGCAGATGCTGGCATGCAGATTGTTTTAAGAGGGTTTGAGTGAGAGGAGGCCCTGGTGGTAAATTAGCATCTGTAGCTGATTGCACAGGCAGGTTGGAGGTAAAATGGGAGGTTGGTTTGGGAAGAAGAGGACGTAGTCCTTGTATGGACCTGAGAGATCTGGTTTTTTTAAGCACAGCTGAAAACCTCAGAAAGGATGTGGAGACGGTGTCTTAGTAAAAGAGATGTCCTAGGAAAATGCTTGTACACAGCCACATATCTAAACAAATACGAACAGACCACAACTGTTTCATACTCAGTGGAGGATGTTGCAGTAATTGCCCATCCTTTGCATTTTGCCTCCACATTTTGCACAAATGAAGGACAAGGCTTTAGGGAATGTGTGTAGGGAGATTGTCCGTTAGGTAGAAGGTCTTAAGTTTCAGTTGCTTTGTGTATTTTGGGACAAGAAAATTGCTTGCACAGAATATTCTTTATTCTAATGTCTCTTCATGGGCTTGATCTGTCAGACCCTCTAGCACCTTAAAATGTTGAATGACACTGACCAGTGCCTGTTTGGGGGAAGCTTATGTTGTGTAAAGATAGTGAAGTTGACAGGGGAAAGGGTGCTTTAGAAAGGTGACTGCTGAGGTAGGATGTTACTTGTAGCTGCATTCTAAAAAAGGAACATCCTCATCCCTTAAATAAAAAACCCGGAAACCAAACCCTTGAACGGTTTTTAAAATGCAAAGAAAAAATTGCTTTTAGAAAATTATTTCTCTACAAAACTATTCCATTTCTCAGGTTTAATTTCTTAAGAGGTAAAGTGTTAATAATGATTTAAAAAATAATCTTTGGGTAATTTTTTCCACGTTCTCAGTGTGGTTTTGACTGTTGGCTTTTGTAATTTAGCAATGTTTGCATTTATGTGCCTTTTTCACGTTGCATTTAAAAACCTTCCCCAGTGCTGTATGAAGAAACAATTGTGCAAGTGGGAGGTTGTGTTGATATAACCTGCCTGAATCAAAATGTAAACCCCTTTAAACTGTTGTTTTCTTTGGAATAGAATGTTATTGTGGTATGAACTTGTGTGCCTTTGTTATCACAGCTGGGGCAGTTTAAGCTTGTTTGTAGCCTCGGGTTCTTTTCTTCCCTCTGGCTCTTTTCTTCCCTCCGGCCTTCTTGGCCTCGGAGGTCGGACAGCCCATGGGAAGTCTGGCACAAAGGAAGATGCTGGTGGTGTTTGGACATGTGTTCAGAGTATTTCTAGATGTCCCAACTGTCCTCAGTTATTCTCAACACTCCAAGGAGTAGATGAATTCCAGTACTCTTTCCTAAATGTTTTTTAGCTTTGCTTGTTTTATTTTTCTGTGTTTCCTTCCCAGAGGAAGTTTTGTTTAAGAACCTTTCTGTTGGTCCTCCTTCAGCTGGAGAAGTGCTGGACTACTGATGACTGTGACCAGTTTTACGCTAATAAGCAGTTGCTGTTTGTAGCCATTCTGCTAGGGAGTTTAGCCTTTTAGAAACTCAAACTGGAAATGTTGTGCTCGTGTTGGGAAAAGAACAGCTTCTTCTACAGATTTGATAGAATATGCTGAGAGCTGCAGCTGGCTTAAAGTAAAGGTTCCTAAAGTACAGGGAAGTCTATGGTAAATAGAGTCTGAGTACAAGCCTTTGGAGGTGTCCCATCACCACGTACTTTGGAGCAGAGGGTTGTGCAGCCAGTGCTCAGGCCTTCTGTAAACGTGACAGAAGAGTCAGTGCTGGTATTTTCCCCATAAAGGCTGTTTTGCACTGCTTTTATGCTCTGGGGACTACTAGCTGTAGCTGAAACACAGAGCATGTAGTGGTTCTTATTAGTACGTTGGGGGTTTATGGGTTTGGTGGAACAGCTGCTTTTGGTAGTCACATCTCGGTAAACCCAACTGTGTGTCTGGCACACTGAGAATGGATTAGTTTCAACATCTTGATGGTGATGTGGTTAATCCTGTGAGGTGATTCCTAGTATTTTATCCTTCCTGCAGCTTTAATTTGGGAGGTTTTTTTGGAGCAGGATTGTTTTGGTGCTTGGCCCAGAGATTGTGGCTTTTGCTGTTTCTCTTTTTGCGATATTTGCATCTTACAGTTAACAGAAAGGGGTATTTGCTCTGCTTAACACCTTGAACACTGACCGTTTTGTAGGTTGTTGTCGTTTCTGTTGTGTCTCTATTCAGTTTCTGGGTTGTCCTGAGTCATGGCTGCTGTGTTCATGTTTTCCCACTTTTCTTTGACGATGTGTTGTGTATCAATGGCACTATTAATACTGGGGTCTATAGTACTCAGTTCTGCACAAGGAAGGGACTTCACTTGACCCAGTCCAGGAACAGAAGCTTCAGCAAAGGTAACTGTTCTGTGGGGTGACTTTGTGCCTTGACTTGAAATGCTTCTGAGACTTTGAACTTCAGCATCCCTTTGCATCCTGCACAAGGATGAAGCAGTGTCTCTGGAGACTCCCTCTGTGGTTGAAGCTGAAGTGACAGGGTGGTGTTTGGAAGTCTTGGGACTCTTGTTGGTATTTGTTGTTACAATGTGTGCTACAGACCTCTATTAACTGAAGCACCCTTGTTAATGTGAGTCGTGAATGGGCTAGATGTGATGATCACAACTAGGGATGGAAGAATTGCTACGGTTTTCTAGTCACTGACTTTTCCCACTGTTTTCGCATAACATTTACAGAATTTTATAGGATAGTTTGGATGATTATGATAAGCGATTCTGTCATCACTATATTTTTATATGTGTGTCTATATGAGTGTGTGTTAGAATACTTGAGCTTTAAGGGTGATGTGAGACAGTGTTAGAAGGAGGACCTGCATATTTCTCTCTCTGTTTCAAAGCAGTTTACCCATCCATGCACATGGCATTACATTAAATTAAGTGGTCTTCTCTTCTGCTTAGGATTACTGGTGGTGGTGGTTTTAATTCTGCTTCCTTTTGCTTACTGCTTAGCAGTGAAAGTGATGTTTTAGAAAATGAGAAAACGGTGCAGCAGAAAGGCATCTACAGAAACAGCTAGAAATATTATTTCCTTTGTAGCTGAGTTTTCTTAGGACTTTAGTGAGGGTTTAGTAAAAATTAATGTTGGCTGGGCTTAGAGGATGATTTTCATTGGGTTGTAGCTTTATGTTATATTTTAAATGTATTCCTCCTTCTGGTTCAGGTTAATAATCCGTAACACAGACATGCTTCTTGGAGCTGTATTGATAGACAAAGTTACAGGATTTTTAAATGAAAAGTCAGAGGGAACCCTGCAGGATGAGGTTCTAGCATTTGAAAATAGTTTTTGGTTTAAACATCCTTTGGATAAAACGCTTTACCTTCCAAAGTGTGGCAGATGATACATTTTAAAAGGATTTTAGAAGAGTTGCCACAATATTTGAACTTTAATTTGACCAACCTTGCTATTTAGAAAAATAGTTTGAGAACTTCAGGGAACAACTTACCTTTGTCTTTTGTTGCTCTTTGACGTGGAGTTTAAGATGATGATCCAAGATAACTAGTGAAGAATTACCCAGTAAAATGGAATAATTAAGAATGCAGTAAACCACTGAAAAATCTTCTAAGAGTGGGCTGTGAATTGAGGCTTTACTAGAGTAATTCTGTTTGGGCAGCATTCGTTGGGAGTGAAGATGCATTAGACTTCAGAGATGCTGGTTTGCTGCTTTCCTCGTATGTTTGAAGTTCAAAGAAGTGCAGTACCTACAGTGCCTTTCAGAAAAGAATCACTCCTGCAGAGATTCTTTAAACATAAATCTTAGATCTTCTGTGGAAAGGGGCAGAACATCCAGTATTTCAATAAAGATAATTTTGCCTCTTGATTTTCCTGAGGATCAGGCATGTAAGCAAGAGTTTGTTTACATCTCCATATGAATCTTCCTTGTCTAAGTCTGGAACTTCACTTTGGGGAGTAGGGAAGGGGTGGAAATGATGTAATACGTTCAGTGATGAACAGAAAAAATTGTCAAAATCCACTCGGAGCTGTTCTTAGATGACAGATCCTTCTGCCCTGTTCTTTGTCTCCTGTTCCATTTCTTTCAAAGGACTTTATTGCATTTTGTAATATATGAATAGAGTAATTTTATGAAAAAGCTTGTTTAAAAATAGGACTGAGAAGAAAGGGCAGATGAATTCTTTTCTGCTCTAGGATAGGATTATTGGAAATGTTTGATCGATTAAAAATCTACTTTCCCTCACTACCACTCAGGGTATTTTGAGGGTAAGATTCATCTGCTATACAGCACTTATAAGTGTCTTACTTCCTCATTGTCTGTCAGTATTTCTATGAGATGAAGAACTGGCTTCCTCATTAGTGCTTTGAAATTAACTATAGGTTTGGAAAGGCTGAAGCTGGAATCAAATGAATTCATGGCTTGTTTGTTTGGTGTTCTGTGAGCATTCTTACTGGTCTGCATAGTGACCTGAATAGAATTTTTACTGTGGCTGCTTCTCCCAACTTTCCTTATTCCTTTGCCATCGAGGGCACAGCTCCTGGCATCTTTAACCATTTTCTGTAGTTTTTTTTTTTTTACCTCTGAGTGGACCACACATCAGAAACAGTGTGTCTGTAAAAGCAGATTGAAAGAAAACGGAAGTGACTCTGTTTTGGTGGTGCAAATGAAGGCGATGTTCCTTCTGAGGCAATCCAGTGACATTATCAAACTAGCATACATATCAAACATTATCAAAAAGAGGTGGGAAACTTATGCTGTTGGTCTGACTTTTCTACCTTTTCCTTTCGTTGAATCGCTGAGGCAGAGGTAAGTGACAGAACTTTAATAAAGCTCTGATGCAATCTTTTTGATGGAAAGCAGACTAATGCAGAATGGGAGAACATACCTGAAAAACAGACTCTGTCCCCATGCAGTATATAAAGTAGAATCACAGAATATATTGGGTTCAAAGGGACCTCCAAAGGTCACCTAATGCAACCCTGCTACAACAAGCAGGGATATCTCTGACTAGAACAGATTGCCCAGACCACCATCCAGCCTGACCTTGAATGGCTCCAGGGATGAAGCCTTCACCACCTCTCAAGGCAACCTGTTCCTATGATCCACCACCCTCAGAGTAAAGAACTTTTTCTTCATGTCCAGCCTAAATCTACCCTTTTCTAGCTTCAAACCATGACTCCTCATCCTTTTGATCCCTGCCCTTGTGAACAGTCTTTCCCAGCCTTTTGACAGGCCCCTTTCAGGGACAAAAGTCGCTATAACATAGAGTTAACAGTATTTGGTGAGCCACTAACTTGAGTTTCTGCATAAATTTCCCCACAAGATTTGCACTACGCACTGTGAGAAGTTCAGTCAGAGATGCTGTTGAGCAGCACTCATTGCTTTTCTTGACTGGGCATCCCTTTAAGCAGATATGATGCTTGGATAATGAGCTTGTGGCTTTTGCCATACTGCTGTCAAAAGACTTGGTATTTCTAAGGGTGTCAGTCAGTAGACTACAGAGAAAATACTATGACGACTGTAACTTTCTTCTTTAGCTTTCACTTTGCTTTTATTAAGAAAACATATTTTAATTTTCTAACTGCAAGCAAAGCTCTAAACCTGAAAAAGCAACAGAGACCTTGAATCCCAGGGATATATCCTCTGTTAGAACTCATGGTAAATTCTGCTGTGTTTTTTAACAAACAGAAAGGATACCTCAAATCACAGAAGAATTGGAAGAGGCCTCCAAGATCTTCAAGTCCAGCCACCAACCCAACCCACCCTGCCTACTAAACCCTGTTTCCTAGGGCCACATCTGCTTTTTTGTTTTTTTTTAACTCCTCCAGGGACAGCAACTCCACCACCTCCCTGGGCAGCCTGTTCCAATCCCTGACCATTCTATCAGTGAAGACATTTTTCCTGATTTCCAATTCTAAACCTTCTTGGCACAACTTGAGGCCGTTTCCTCTGTCCTATTGCTGGTGACTTGGAAGAATGGACCAACCCCCACCTCTGCACAACCTCCTTTCAAATAGCTGTAGACAGCACTAAGGTCTCCCCTCAGCCTCCTTCTCTCCAGGCTCATCAATCCCAGTTCCCTCAGCCACGGAGGCCTACCCATTGAGGTTTTCACAGAATCACAGAACATTAGGAATTAGAAGGGACCTTGGAAGATCATCTAGTCCAATCCTCCTGTCAGACCAGGATCACTAGAGCAAATCACACAGGAACATGGCCAGGCGGGTTTTAAATGTCTCCAGAGAAGGAGATTCCACAATTCCCCTGGCCAGCCCATTCCAGTGCTCTGTCACCCTCACTATGAAGAAGTTTCTTCTCATATTGATGTGGAACCTCCTATGTTCCAGCTTACACCCATTGCCCCTTGTCCTGTCATTAGATGACACCGAGCAGAGCCTGGCTCCATCCTCCTGACACCCACTCTTCACATATTTACCAACATTAGTGGTGTCACCCCTCAGTCTCCATTACTCCAAGCTAAAGAGACCCAGCTCCCTCAGCCTTTCCTCATCTGTGACAGATGCTCCACTCCCTTCATCATTTTTGTGGCTCTGTGCTGGACTCTCTCCAGCAGTTCTGTGTCCTTCTTGAACTGAGGGCCCTGGAACTGGACACAATATTCCAGATGTGGTCTCAACAGGGCAGAGTATAGGGGAAGGAGAACCTCTCTTGATTTGCTAACCACCCCGCTTTTGATCCACCCCAGGATGCCTTTTGCCTTCTTGGCCACAAGAACACATTGCTGGCTCATGGTCGTCCTTCTGTCCACCAGGACCTCTAGGTCCCTTTCTCCTACACTGCTCTCCAACAGGTCGGTCCCCAACCTATCCTGGTACCTGGGGTTGTTCTTGCTCAGATGCAAGACTCTGCACTTGTCCTTGAAAACACGGTTAGATGCCACGAAGGAGGTGTCAGTGCATTAACCATATGCATGTTGTACAGGCCACAAGAGCCTCTTCAATCCTTACCAAGGGGAGTGCTGACCTTCTCTCCTTTCATACAGCACGATGTAGCCAGTTGCCTGTAATGATTCTTCTGATTTATTGTTGTTTCCAGAGGTGCAGGAGTGAGGCAGGAGTTGGCAAATAACTGCATAGCACTGCTCTGTATTGCAGGTTTGGGCATGTAAGGATGCGTAAACAAGAACAAGATCCTTCGTGCTGAGTTTATTAACATCCCATTTGATGATTTGCCTTGTCCTTTCCATTTCAAGATTCTTTTTTATTTTCTTCAGTTATTTAATCAGGATTTTGTTGTCTCCTCTGCCTTAGTACCTGTTGTCTCAGATGGTATCTGCTTTTGCGTTTACAGGCTCAGAGATATTTCCCTATTACTGTTTTATATGAAAACTATCCTTGATTACCTGATATAAAAGCAGATGATCCTTGTTCTCCATAAGATGGGAAGGCAGCCAGAGGAACCATCTGAAGATAAAAATCTTAGCATGGTTATGTATGAACATAAACAAAAGCAAAAGGAGTCTTATTTTTGATATCTTTTGGGTTTGACTGGCAATGGGGGCTAACAGTAGCAGGTAAACTGGTTGTGGTTTCTCTTCCACCTCTGAGAAGGGTGTGGGCAGATAAGAAAATTTTTGAAAAGGGAAGAGGGTGGGGAGAAAAAGCCAACACACGTGCTGATTATTTTGGTTTTTTACATTAGTCTTCTTTTATTTTTAAATAGATTGATTTTTAGAGAAGAAAAGATTTTTCTTCAGAAAGCACAGGTAGTTCTCAGACAAGTTCAAACAGTTGCATCACTTAACATTAAGACAAAGCAGAGCAAAGAGGTTTCTGCAGCTTCTATAGTGTGGTGAAATCATTGCTGAGTGCCCTGCTAGGATACTAGGGCTTCCAGCAAGTCAAGGCTGCATATTTACCAGTGAATTTTCTATTCTTGTTAATTCTTGTTAAGTCCTTCTTCCTGGGAGAATGTGGTCTGGGGGTGCTTTCACAGTTCACGATTCTTTCACATTTTTTTCAATCTCATCTTCAGTGATGGCTGTAAAACACTACAATATTTTCAAAAAATTGTTATGCAATTAATTTAAAGTTATTCCATTTAAATCCTGCTTTAACGTTGTTTTTATCTGGGCTAATTTAGCGTCCCTTTCTGTGGAGTTTAATCTTCCTTTCCAATCTCTATATCAGTGTAGCCTCCAGCACAATGCAATGGGAGAGCTGAATTAATTTGTTTTGGAAAAAGTCAGGCCTCGGGGTAGAAAAGTAGGGAGTTAAGATGTGGGATGGATAAAAGCCCTGAGAAATGCTTCATGGGCCCCACGTGTAGGTATTTAGTCAGTGGTAGAGTTTGGACCTTGTTGTAGACAAAGCAGGATTTTTCTCACAGATGTGTCTGTGGTGCACATCTCTCTTTAATTTGTTGGGTAGCTTGGAGGATGAAAACTTTGGAACCTGGCAACTTTTCCAGCAGCCTTGTTTTTACTTCTGAGGGAAGTATTGGTCCTAACATCAGGATTTCAATATCAAGCCTGAGGTTTGTTTAGTTCTTTCTTCTCCTTGTTTATGCTGTTTGTTTTCTGTATTTGTTCTACAAAAATTGTAGGGACTTGTTCTCATGCAGATGCTCAAAATCAAAAACTCCAGGGGGACCTCCTAGTGACCTAGCATCTGCAAAAGGGCTTTAAGAAGCCTGGGGAAGAACTATACACAATGACAGAGAACCTTGGGGTTCATGGTTTGAAGCTAGGAAAAGGGTAGATTTAGGCTGGATGTGAAAAAGTTCTTTAATCCGAGGGTGGTGGATCACTGGCACAGGTTGCCTCGAGAGATGGTGGAGGCCTCACCCCTGGAGCCATTCAAGATTAGGCTCTACGGGGCTTTAGGCAATCTGTTCTAGTTAGAGATGCTCTTGCTCGTTGTTAGGGGAGTTGGACTAGATGACCTTGGAAGTCCCTTCCAACCCAGTGCATTCTATGACACTGTGATTTTTCGTATGTAATTTCTATTTCAGCAACCGTGAAATCATGCAGTTGCTTGTAGACAAGATGTGCCTCCTCCCATCCTGTCTCAGTAAGCAAAATCTTCTCTGTTACCTTTCAAGTTGTTCAGGATTCCAAACCCCATTTCGGATAGGCGTTTGCTGTGGTCAGTTCTGTAGGCATTGCTGATTCACATGGTGAAGTTGTGAACTAAACTCTGGGTTGTAAATGTTGCTTGATGACTTGTCAAAGACAATGAAAGCTAGATCCAGATACTTTAGTTAACAGTGATCTCCCCTAAGAATAACACACTTGATGTCTCTGCGTACTTCTCCGCCTAAGTTCACCCAATTGCTGGAGTGTGAGAACTCCAGATCATCCCCAGCACTACTTACTTCTTACTCTCTTTTGTGCTGTGTTTTTCTATGAAATGGGTATCTCAAGCCCATGTGAAACACAGGAGCAAATTCAGGTCCAGGTATTCTTTTTTTGATGTAGGACATCAGTGTGGCGCCTCATGTATGTGATGCTCTACTTAGTAGTTTAACCTTAAAATGGAAAGACTGTAATATGCCACTTGAAAGCAAATGTAGATTCTGCAAAGACTGAAGATACTGGAGTATCATACTGGCAAGGAGGGCTGTCAAAGGAAGTTTACTGTGGGCACAGTGCAGAGCAGTTCAGGGATTTTCTACCTGCTTTGTCATTTAAGCCCTGTGCACAGCAGGTGATGGTGGACATTTGCTTTTAATACCAGCTTATGGGTAACTGAGCATAGGAATGAAATTCCTGACTAGGATACCATTTATACATTAAATTCTCCTTCCTTAATTTTGTTAGTACTGAACACAAGAAGAAAAACAATTTCAGAGCTCTGAAATTACTTTGTCCCCTCCCTGGGATGCTGCCTGTGACTGAAGTGTTTACCTCTGTATCTTTGCTTTGCCTGAGGCATCTGTGATCGCTCCAGCACTGCAAGCAGTGAGAAGAGGGGAGCCTGCTTACATGCTGGGTGGCAAAGAGAGGGCTGCTAGGAGAATGCCAAAGCATTGAATGCTTTCACTGCTGGCAGAGAAAGGATTTGGCTCTGGGCAAGAATATTTCAGACACATCTTTAAATATATCCAGATCACAACCCCTATGTTCTTGCAATCTCTATGGCCATCTAGAAAAAAAGCCACCCCAGCGTCTGACTTCATGCTGAAGAGAGGGACTAAGGAGCTACCTGGAGGAAGGTGGGAGCATCCATCAGTTTGCGATTACAGTACCAGATGGACTGTGCTGTGTGCTTTGACTCTGGACATGTTAAGTTTTGTCTTTCTCTCATGCATGCTGAGTTAAAAGAAGGGGAAGCATCCACCACTGAAAGAAAACAATCGAAGCCAAACAAAAAAAATTTAGGTAGGGTATGAAAGCACTTTAGATAAACTCCTGTTAATTATTTCTTTTATTTTTGTGTCATCAATTACTCCAGTACATCTGGTTTGGGAAGCAGAATTGTCCTGATGGGTTGCACCAATCCCCTTCTCCAGTATTGTTTAACAACTCTCCTTCCATTTGGAAAGGTAAACGTCACATCTGCTTCTAACTTGTACATCACAATTACAATTAATAGACTTACCCAGAATTAATAACATTAGTAAAATTAATAGACTTACCAGAATATGGTCTCCTTTAATGTGATCCTTCTTTAAATCATTTTGGAGCATTTAGGCTAGCAAAGTGGATAATCCAGTTTGTGGAATAAACTGGCACATCTTTTAAACGCTGTACATCGCAGTGGCATTTTGTGGGTGTGTTATTACTTCAGCTGCGCAATTACGGGAGGCTGCTGCATATTAGCAGACGCTTTCTTCGTAACCTCAAGCTATATGCACTGAGTGAGTTTCCTTTTCAGACTGTCATCTTGGATTCTCCCAGACTACATATAATTTCTGGGTTTTTTCTCTGTAGCAGAGCATGCCTCAGGCAGTAGTGAGTGTAATACCTTCTGCGTTGTTGGGCAATGAGCATTATCAGCAGCTGCAATAGTCAGGATTAGTCTTTTTGTTATTGTTTGGCATCTGTAGTACCTACTCGAATCTGTTCAGTCCTGTTTCTCCAGACGGCAGCTGGGACGTCTGACTGAGAAAATGCAACTACCCAGCTTTTCTGAAATCGTCAGCTTGCTTGGGAGTTCGCTCCTCGTTGGAACGGCAGTTCTCACAATGCAGTTCCCTGAAAAGCATGAAAAGCTGTTTCATTTAAACTGGCCAGGTTGTGTTAAAAAGTATCTCCACATTTATAATTTTATAAACAGGGACAGAGCAAAGTTCTCAAGGCTGCACAACAGATTAGCTGCTGAGCCAGAAACATAATCTGGGTTTTATAACCCCAAGCTTCATCCTTGGTCCACTGGCAAGCAGATGTCTCTAAATTAAGGATGCTACAGAAAATATAACAGCTGGTGTCCTGCAGGACAGAAAAGATCTCTCAGAATAATAAATAAACAACAAGGATTTTTCTGAGGGTTGCAGACATTTTTCCCTTGAGAAGGTGTCTGTCATCTAAGTTTCACTTGAAATTTTTAAAGCTGGGTTGAAAAGAGTCACTGACATTTGCGAAAGGCCAGATAAAATATAATATTTATGGTCTTATATCTAAAGATGCTTTTGCTCAGGAGTTCTCTGATGTGATCCCCGTAGTTTTGGTTTGCCTTTCTTGGCTTAATTGCCTTCTGTGGCAAGTAGCCATATAGGAGTCAATGAAAATAAGGCGCTGTGCATGTTGGGTTTCATGCACAGATTATAGGGTGTTCAGTCTTGATTGATGTTTTTCATAAACTGGCATAAATGTTGAAGAACTTACGTGGTGACCAATGAGATCGAAGAGGTACATGCTAATACCAGTTTTGAGTGCTTGGCTTACGATTGATAATCAGATAGATAAGACATAAAATTACTTGGAAGAAGAGGAATAGTATTTTGTTCCATTGACTGTTCCTCTCACCCAGGGAATGGCTTCCTCTTTAGCATATCTTACTAAGGTGGATGGAGTGATGTTGAGGTGATTTCTGTTATGGTAAAGAGGTGTATCCCTCCTGAAATAGTCACAAAAACAGAGAACCCTAAAAAAAAAAACCCAAATAAATCTGACATATGCATTGAGTTTTATCTGAAGGGCACCCAAAAATGTTAGAAGTATTGATTCTTATCTAAATCTCGTAGACATGTACGCACGCATGGCCATGAATAAATCTTGTGTACGTTACGCTGCAGTGCTTAATAGTTCTTTGTTATTAAGTTGATGTCTGTGGTCATGAGACTCTGAGTATCTTGTGTTGTTGGAATTAATGCACTTAGCTGAAAGCTGTTAAGTCTTGTCTGTACCCTGGATCTGGAAAAGTGTGTCTGAATTTTTCAATCCAATATATATATTCTTCAGGTTCAGGAAATTCTGTAACAGTTAGGAAAAATAGGCTCTTAGTGAGGGGAAATGTCCTCAAGATGTGTCAGGGGAGGTTTAGATTGGATATTAGGAAGAATTACTGAGAGAGTGGTTGGGCACTGGAATAGGCTGCCCAGGGAGGTGATGGAGTCACCCTCTGTGGAGATGTTTAAAAACTGAGTAGCTTGACAGACTTGAGGCCATAGCCTAGGGGTTGTGGAGATGTTGGGATGAGAGCTGGACTTGATGATCCTGGGGGGGGGTCCTTTCCAGCCTCATGATTCTATGAATCCAGTGGTAGGACAAGGAACAACGGGTGCAAGCTGGAGCATAGGAGGGTCCATGTAAACATAAGGACAAACATTTTCACTGGGGGGGTGGTAAGGGAGCACTGGAACAGGCTGCCCAGACATATTGTGCAGTCTCCTTCTCTGGAGACATTCAAAACCTGCCTGAATCTGTCCCTGTGTGACCTCATCTAGGTGATCCTGCTTTGACAGGAGGGTTGGACTAGATGATCTTTTGAGGTCCCTTCCAACCCTTAATATTCTGTGATTTCGTGACGCAAACTCCAGTGCAGCAAAGCCCTTCAGCTATCTTACAGATTTCAGTCAAAGACAGCAAAGCATAGGATAAATGTTGTCATGCCCAAGAATGAATGTTTTCAGAAGTTGTTTTGCTGTCAAGCTCAAGGAGATCAGAGTTATATCAGAACTGATTTATTTTAAGTAAAAATAATCAGTCGTGATTTACAGACAGTTGGTTAAAGGCCGTATTTTCCTTGGTCTTTGAAGTCTTCATGGAAAACATAACTTCAGAGGGAGCAAGATTACAATCATGTCTTTTTTTATTACCATTTTTCTTCATCTTTACAATTTTGAGTGAGGTAATAAAGTTCACCTTGTCAGCAATCTTAACAATGGGTTATACTTTAAAATTACTATTTTGGGAATCATGGTGGATTTCGGCCATCATTAAATGCTGCTCTTGGCATATAAATTTGTGGTGGTTAGTTAAAGGGTTAAACTTATACTAACATGTCTTGTCACTTTGACCTAGAGTTAAAGCATGTAAACAGCACAAATTCAGCAGCTTTAAATGAGCTGTTGGTAATCAAACTCCTGGAAGACCACATAAATGTTACAGCACTCTGGTTTATAGTTTTCAGCCAGAGAACTTGGGCTGCCTGGTTACTTCACATGTTCTGCTTTCTTGTCAGCAACACACTTCCTTCCACCCTCGACATTTACTCAGATTCTGCCCTGGTGAAGAACAACATGGTACTGTAAATAGAGTTAAAGCTGTGGCTAATTAGTGAATCTAATGTGAGGACCTACTCTTTCAGGAGAACTGTAATAAATGTACCATGACCAGTAGCTATCTATCTTTTGATAGATATCAATATATAGAACATGACTGGAGCCATATGCCTGAGCACTGGCGTGTCTTACAGCAAGCAGAGTCTGCTTCATGGGACTCTTCTTGAAATTTTCCAAAGATGATCTTCAAAGACTCTGTGAATCATCAGATGTATTGGGTTGGAAGGGACCTCTAAAGGTCATCTGGTTTTGACATGATTTCTGTCCTGCTTCCAGAAAGCAACAGAAGCAAATTATTTGTTTAATAGTATTTAAGCAAACTTTATCAAGTTTACTGACATGTGTCCGTTCTTCTGTGTGTAGATGGTGGGGAAAAAAACTTCAACTCCCTGGTGCTTCTCACACTTTTCCTTCAGCCCCATCAGCAGAAGACATTTGCAGCAGCTTGCCTAGCTCAAGTTATGAGCAAAAGCTAAGGCTAACTGGTGAAACCATGTGCAGCAAGTATGTTCTTGTCCTTTTTTGCCTTGCAAGTTGAGCAGTCATTGCTGTTAGCTCTTGTATGAAAGTCCCAGGTGGCCAAGCAAGCTCCTAGCTGACTGCTTACAGTGAGGCAGCTGCTGAGAGGTGCTGTCCAAGCACTGCTGTGATAGGAAAGGGAAATCCCAGCACACAGATGATACTTGGTGTCTAGATAACTGCTGTTATTTCTTTGGTCAGTGCAGATTGCAGACAAAAATCCCCCCAACACAGCAGGATCACCTAGGCCAAGTAGCACAGGAGCATATCCAGGTGGGTTTTAAATATCTCCAGAGAAGGAGACTTCACAATCCCCCTGCGCAGCCTATTCCAGTGCTCCATCACCCTCAATGTGAAGAAGTTCCTTCTCAAGTTTACGTGGAATCTCCTGTGTTCCAGCTTACACCCTCTAAGTGACCTTTGAACACATCCACAGATGGTGACTCAGACACCACTATGGGCAGCCCATTCCAGTGAAGAATTTTTTCCCAATATCTAGTCTAAACCTACCCTGTTGAAGCTTGAAGGCCTTCCCTCTGATTCTCTTGCTAATTACCTGTGACAAAAGTCCAGCACCAACATCTCTACAATGTCATTTCACATAGTTGTAGAGAGCAGTGAAGTCTCCACCAAGCTTCCTCTTTCTCAAACTAAACAGCCCTAACTCTCTCAATCTTTCCTCACAAGATTTCTCTCCAGGCCCTTAACCAGCTTTGTTGCCGTCCTCTGCACTCACTCCAGTACTTCGATGTCTCCCTTGTACTGAGGTGCCGAAAACTGGACCCAGTACTCAAGATGTGGCCTCACCAGTGCTGAGTACAGAAGGACAATGAATTCCCTGCTCTTGCTGGACACACAGTTTCCATGACAGACCAGGATGCCATTTGCCTTCTTGACCTGGGCACAATGCTGTCTCATATTCAGCCACCTGTCAATCAGAAACCCCAAGTCCTTTTCTGTGACACTGCTTTCCAGCCACACTTTCCCAAGCCTGTAGCGTTGCATGGGATTGTTGTGATCTTCTACCCCCTCATCTTGTCTTATGTGACTTGGGGATGGTCATCTCCTTCACCTTTAAAATTAATTCTATAAAAGTATGTCCACCCTTACTGGATACCCATGTCTTCCAGAACTGTCTCCTGAGGAACTCTCTTAACCGTGTTCCAGAAGAGATCAAAGTCTTCCCTCTGGAAGTCCACTGTGCTAGTTCTGCTGGTCCCCCTCCTTGCTTCACCAAGAATTGAGAACTGTAGTATTTCATGATCACTTTGTCAAAGATGGTCTCCAACCATTACATCCCCAAGACCACCTCTGTTAACAAGCAGCAAGTCAAGGAGTGCACTTTTCCTTGTTGGCTCCATAACCATCTGTGTCAGGAAGTTATCTCCCACACAGTTGAGAAACCTCCTGGACTGTTCCTTCACTGCTGTGTTACATTTCCAGCATGTGTCTTGAAAATTCAATGTCCCATGAGAACAAGGGGTAAGACCAAGAGACCTCACTCAACTGTCTATAAAGTATCTTATCTACGTCTTCATTCTGGTTGGGTGGTCTGTAGCAGACTCTCACAATGATATCTGTCTTATTGGCATTTCCTTTGATTGCTTGGCATTAAATCTACTGACAATTATTGGAAAACTTCCACTGATGTATGCCTTTGGTTCTTTTTTGCAGAAGGATTTTTCCATACCTTCTCTTAAATTGTAATCAGAGGGCTGGAGCACCTCTCTGATGAAGACAGGCTGAGAGAATTGGGGTTGTTCAGCCTGAAGAGAAGTTGTCTCTGGGGCAACCTTCTAGTTCCTGAAAGGAGTCCATTAGAAGGCTGGGGAAGATTGTTCACAAGAGTAGGGAACAATTGTACAAGGGGTCATGGCTTGAAGCTAGAAAAGGGTAGATTTAGGCTGAACATGAGGAAGAAGTTTTTTACTCTGAGGGTGATGGATCACTGGAACAGGTTGCCTCGAGATACGGTGGAAGCCCCGTCCTTGGTGGCATTCTAGGTCAGGCTTGATGAGGCTCTCGCCAATCTATTTTAGTTAGAGAGGTCCCCACTTGTCGTATAGGGGCTGAACTAGATGACCTTTGATCCCTTCCAACTCAATACATTCTAGGATTCTAGGCAAGTAAAGTGTGCCATGGCTGAATTCCTGACCTGTGTGCCTGTGCTTGGCACTGAGAATAGGAAAAAACATCTGCCTGTGGAGTGAGGTTACCTCTTGTTTTGCCTGGCCATTTTTATTGAGGTTCTTTTTTTTTAAGACTGAAATGGCCTGTCAGTTTCAGATGTAATTTTGAAAGGAAAATGTAGGGAACAGGCCTGGGGAGTAGAGCCACTGTAGCCTTTTTGCTTTATCAAATGAAGCTAAACCAAAGCAGATGTAAACTAAAAGGTGGTTATACACCCCCAAATGAAAAGAATAAGTGTTTTTCCAGTGACTCTTTTGATCTTGGTGACATAATTGATGATTTCTGTAGGACTGGTTTGGTGTGGGCTGTGTAGACTGAGTTAGCCTCACTTTGGCTTAACTAAATGAATACTCCAGCTAATTACTGGTTTTATCCTACCCTCAGCAGACTCTGTAATGTGGCCAGTGAGACCACTGCCAGTCATTGGAACAGCAGGGTTTCCATATGAAGAGGGATAAGGGAAGCAAGATGTGCCTTTGTAGAAAACTCTCTCTCTTGGGAGAGAGTGGTCAGGCACTAGAATGGGCTGCCCGGGGTGGTGAGTGAGTCACCATCCTTGAATGTGTTTAAGAGTCACTTAGATGTAGTGTTGGGGGATATGGTTTAAGGGTGAACTTGTAGAGTAGGGCTGATGGTTGGACTTGATGATCCCGAGGGTCTTTTCCAACCTGAATGATTCTATGATTCTATAAAACCCAAGCTTTCCACATTTGTTTCAACGTCTGTGCATGTTTCCCCTCAATCAGCAAGATGGATTTAGGCTCTGCTTTCTAGTTTTGTCCAGGTATTTCTTTAGGTGCAATAAAAGGATGCTTTCTGAAGCTTTTAGTTTGCTCAAAGAAAATGTTTATGTAGCAATAGAAACAGGCAGATTGAAGTGTGTCTACAAAATACTAGTAGTATAAAGTTTGCTTAGAAAACTTGAGGCACCAAGCCTTTGTTCTGATGTTTCAAAGCCCAGGTATTCAGCTACTCTTTCTGGTGTAGTGGATGCATCTATAAATAATAAGCAGATTGTGTCTTAAAGATGAGTTGTTGATAGTTCTCTGTAGAATGTACTGCATGGTAACCGTTATAGTTAATTACTTGACAGTCTCAATGACTTGGAGTACTTTATCATCAATATGCATGGGCTGTGGGATGTTGTGCTGAGGTGTTCAAGTATTCTCTGGTTCACAGTAATATAAAAAGCAGAACTTGGTCCTCTTCCAAAACCTGGACAGACTGTCTCCTCAGCAAAGTTTCTGATGATCCAAAGTGGGGAGTAGTGGCTGACATACCAGAGGGCTGTGCGGCCATCCAGTGTGATCTCTGGGCTGGAGAGGTGGGCAAAGAGGAACCTGATAAGGTTCAACAGGAACAAGTGTAGGGTCCTGCATCTGGGGAGGAACAACCCTATGCACTAGTATAGTTGGGGGTAGACTTGTTGGAGAGTAGCCTTGAAGAAAAAGATCTTGGGGTCCTGGCAGACAGCAAGCTGACCTTGATCTGACAGTGTGCCCTTGTGGCTAAGAAGGCTAGTGGTATTCTGGGGCGCTTTAGAAGATGCGCGGCCAGTAGGTCTAGAGAGATTACCCTCCCTCTCTGCTCTACTACTGCGCCTCGCTTTCTAGCCCTGAGCCTCTCTGTCACCCTCCACCTCACCTTCTCTGTCAGCCTCACTTTCTCACACCACTTTTTCTTGTTCTGTCAATTTCAAGCTTTCCCTCAACTTTCCAATACCTATTTTTCCATCTGCTTTTAACCTTATGCTTTCAGCCTCGCCTTTGGACTTCAAATCTTTTCTTCAAGCTTTCCCTCTCCCTCTCTTTCCTTCTCTCTCCAGTTTTGCCTTCATTTCTGTCACTTTGTATTGCATTATTGACTTTTATGTGAAGCTTTGAGATAATGATAGAGGGACAGCCTGCATCTGAAGATCTAAGTAGAAATTAAGAAAGAAGAAACTTGAAGGCATGAACTTTTCAAGAAGAATATGTTACCCTGTGAGTAATCACAGAATCACTCTGGTTGGAAAAGACCCCTGGGATCATTGAGTCCAACCATCTACCCTACATCACAATTTCACCCCGAAACCAGGTCCCTCAACCCCTCATCCAAACAATGTTCAAACATACCCAGGGATGGCAACTCAACCACCTCTCTGGGAAGCCCATTCCAGTGGCTGACCACCCTTTCTGTGAAAAAATTGTTCCTCATATCAAGTCTGAATGATGCTGTGTTTCCAATGTAGGCTCTGTATTCATGGCAAGCAAACATTTTCCTTCCAGGACTTGCTCCACCTCTGTGCTTCTTGTCCAGTGACACCTTTCAGGTCTCTTGAGCCATCCCTGGGCCTGAGTTGCACACAGAGAGAGCTGCAAAGTGGCAGTTTTGGATGAGGCAACAGGGCTGGAGTCCTTCAAGCACGAACAAGAAGCCCTGGGGACATGGTACCAAGAGAAGAGCAAAGCTGGCTCCTGCTACCAGCTTGTGCTAGGCAAGAGAGGTGGAGAGACCTAGAGCACAAGGGGTGCTCTGGTGCAGCAGGCAAAAGCCAAGTCACAAGGGCTTGGAGAAGCCCTGACCAGGGCCTCTGCTCAGTGCTACAGAGGAAGCTGCCACCTGAGAGGCCAGTCAAGGGCTTTCCCCTGTGGGATGAAGCAGCTTCCTCCCCCAGGGTGTGGGGCATGAGGGCCATGTTCCTGGAGCAGCAGTAGTGGGCACCTGGGCCAAAGGAGGCCTGTCCAGGAGCCCTGCTCATTGCTGCAGAGGCAGGCAAATAACCCCCAGAGGCACTGAGTGGTGCCTAGTCCCCCCTAGGGGGATAAAAAGCCTCGTCTCCTCAGTTGTACAGTATGAGAGGTGTCTTTTTGTGATGCATGAGCAGTAGAC
Source organism: Phoeniculus purpureus (assembly GCA_028565055.1). NCBI lineage: Eukaryota > Metazoa > Chordata > Aves > Bucerotiformes > Phoeniculidae > Phoeniculus > Phoeniculus purpureus. The sequence continues at coordinate 1,327 of JAOXOE010063405.1, read as the reverse complement.
AGTGACCCAGCCCCAAGGGACCAGAGAGCCCTGAGGAGGGATTGTGCTCAGAGGAAGGCAAAAATCCCCCGGGGACCAGTGCAGACAATCTGCACCAGGGGAAAAAGTTCCTTCCTGACCCCAGCACTGGCAACTGGCTACTCCCTGAGCAGGTGAGCAAGACCTGCTTCCTCATCCCAGGGCTGGTCAGCCTCCCAGGGGATTCCTGAGCTGTGTTCTTCCTCATCCTGGAGCCAGCTGAGTCTGGGGCTTCCAGAATGCCCCTGGCCTGATCGACCCCAAGGTGGGGGCAAGAACCCTTCCTGGCTCTGACAAGGTGCTTGCTGCAAGGCACTGGGGAAGGTGCTGGGATAGCTGAGGATCCTGTCTGCTCCACAGAGGATGGCGAGCTCTACAGGGTTCCTCAAGCCTTTGTCTTTGAGGCTGCCCAGACAGGTTGTAAAGTCTCCTTTTCTGGAGATACTCAAACCCTGCCTGGATGCAGCCCAGTGCAATGTGCTGTAGGTAGCCCTGTTTTGGCAGTGGTTAGACTTGATGATCTTTTGAGGTCGCTTTCAACTCTGGCAATTCTGTGATTTAAATTTGTACTTCCCTTTCGTTAAATTGGGAGGCCAATAAAAGGTGATGCTATGTCTTCTAAACATTATGACCTTCACCTACCGGCTTGCACAGTGAAATTCAAAGTGACCTTCCATCCTTTGGTTTCACTTGATCCTGTGTCATGGAGAACTTTATCTATATCTACTCTTAATGACTTCTGGAGCAGAGTTGGAAATCACTGTATTTCGAGGAGCAATGTGTATGTGTGCATGTGGGATAGAAATTCTGAATTCAGGAAGAAATCTGTAAATGAAAAATCTGAAGTAGTGAGTGATACAGAAGCAGAGGGTCCATGGGAAATTATGGATCTTCACCATCTGAAGCAGTAAAGTTCATCTTGCTCATATGATGCTTCCTTGGCTGAGCTAAAAGAAGAGGTGGAAATACTGAGAGCTATAAGAGGCTGCGAAAGGGAAATTGACTACTTCCATAATGTAATATCTACAAAACCTGAACTAGGGTTAACTCTTAGTGGATCGGGGGTCCAATATCCTCCCATCAGCCAGTCTCTCAGCCTCCATGTAGTAACCCACAGGAGCAGGAGCAATGGAAACAGGTCTCCATCTGGCAGAACAAATGCAAACGGAGCAAGTGTGCTACCTTAAGTAGTTCACCACCTACAGTGCACTTGCAGAATAGGTATGAGGCTGTGCAGGAGGAACAGGCCATCAGCAAGGATGAGGACTTAAAAAGCCCAGTAACTGCACCAAAGACAGGTTGCCTCAGG
>JAOXOE010063333.1:0-31363 GCA_028565055.1 Phoeniculus purpureus | reverse complement strand
CTGACCGACCTTTGCCAAAGCTGGAGGCGGGGAGGGGGTGGAGCGGACGCCATTGGCCGCGCGCCTGAGGCGGGGACGCGCCTCCTGGTGTGGGCGCGGCGGGAAGGAGACACGGGCGCGCCCAGGGGCAGCCTGTGCCCTGGTTCCCCTGAAGGTAGTTCTTTATGAATAGAGAGAGGGCTAAGAAAATACATACCCAAGCGACAGTGTTCAGCATTTCTATTAGAGAACCGTCCCCGACAGCCCCTGTGCCTGCGCCGGGCTGCCCCTGAGGGGAACACGGACACGGCTGCTGCGTCCCCGTTCTCTTCGGGGTTCTGAAGGGATAGAGACAGCCGTGCGAGTGCATAGAAACGCTTTATTGTTGTTTATTTGAACGAAGTAACTAAAATAAGGCCTGGTGGGTTACATGTAAACATAGAGGTCACAGCTGGGCAGTCCCTCCCCGCAGCAGCAAAGCAGGTGGTAGGGGAAGCCCAGCCAAAGTCTCACAACCCTGCTCTGGAGCAGGGACTCACCCAGGGGAAATACAAATTACAAGTTATAGTAATATCTGGAGTTTGGTTATTTAAGAAGAGGTGGCTTGTGTGGAGATCCTGAAAAGCAAAGGGTGGATTCATCATAAAGGCATCACATCAGGAAGCCTGATCTACCCATAACAGTTCTACAGATTGCTTTCACAATCAGTTTGGAACCCAGAGAATTCCTACTCTGAGTTATCCACAGATTTAAAGAACCTTCAATTTAAATGTATTAGATATCCTGCAAGGGAGCACATTATCACTTCCTTTTAACAAGCTTTGCTTCTTTGAAAGGATCTATACATCCCCATTTCTTTTACTTACGTTCTGATGTCTGATTTTATTGCCATATATTAATATAAAAGGGCTCTGCAAAACTCTGAGTAGTAAGTAGCGGCCCTACTTATCACTGACAATGTCTCTTGCAATAAGTTCCTTCATTATTTCGTTGGTTCCACCATAGATGGGCTGGACACGGGCATCCACAAAAGCTCTGAGAAGAGAAGCAACACAACGAAGGATGATTAAAACCAACTCTGAACAGCCACGCCATCAGATAAACACCGCAAGCCTAACTTTAAAGTTTTATCACTCCTCATTTTTAAAGCAGGTCATGTGTTCAAGGAGGTTTCAAGTACCTAAAACATTTCACCTTCCCACGGTGCTGTGCCGAGTTAGGTCACCATCTCAAAAATTAACTCTCTAAAACCAAACTGCTTTTACCCCCCTCGTTCTTGTTCCCTCCTCGCATGACCTGAGCCACCAGAGCTCCATTTACCCACCAGACCCGTCCTGCAGCACGACGCATGCCTGCATGAACTGCAAGACCCAGGTGCCTCCTTGTGAAAAAACAACTCCCGCAGAGCCAAACTGATGGTTATCGTGGTAATTTGCTCTAGTGCCCTGGCCTGCCTGATCCTGTCAAGAGCAGCGCTAATGGTGCTGTCATGACTTTGAGGTGGGACTCAAAACACCTTGGGAGGAAAAGAAAGTGACAAATGTTTTCACATCAGTTGGCTACAGCCTTTGACTGGCACCAGCTCCAGTGCCATTTACGCCAGCAGCTGAGAAGCTGTATGAGGTCAAACCACTTCCATCACACAGCTGGAAGCAGCCCCAGTATGGGCCCAGTTGACAGCACACAGGATGGTGACAGCGTGCTCCCTTTGTTATAGAGAGAGTAGCTCAGGAGTCTGTGTTCTCTGCAAACACACAAGGTGTGGAAAACAACTGCACACACAGATAAGCAGGGGGCTTGAGGGCACCTCAAATGGGGCTTGGCTGACCTTCATATTTAGTAAGATAGGGTGCAGACCACTCAAAAACCACATTCACTAAAAACATGCAGCAAAAAGTTATCTAACAGCAACATTTCATACTCTTAATGCATTTAGAAGAAATTCAAAACATACTCAGCTACAAAAAAATTGAAGGTATCTGCCTATGCCAACTGTAAAGCAGTCCTGGCTTTGCCTTTTCTGCTGTGAGACTGCCCACTCTACATTTGTCCCTAAATAAAAACTTCACCCCAGGCCGCTTAGTGTGGCGAACGGCACAGACACAAGAAGAAATACATGTTCACAGACCACAGAGAGTGACTTGGCAGTACTGGTTGACAACTGGCTGAACAGGAGCCAGCAGGGTGCCCAGGTGGCCTGGAAGGCCAATGGCATCCTGGCTTGGATCAACAATACCGTGGCCAGCAGGACTAAGGATGTCATTCTTCCCCCCTGTACTGGGCATTGGTGAGGCCTCCCCTCGCGTACTGGGGGCCGTTCTGGGCCCCTCACTTTAAGAAAGAGATTGAGGGGCTGAAGCAGGTGCAAAGGAGCAGTGAGGCTGTGGAAGGGACTGGAGGGAAGTCTGATGAGAAGAGGCTGAGAGATCTGGGCTTGTTTAGCCTGGAGGAGACTCAGGGAGGACCTTCTCCCTCTCCATAACTCCCTCGAGGGAGGTTGTAGTCAGGTGGAGGTCGGACCCTTCCCCCAGGCAACTAGCGCCAGGATGAGAGGGCAGGGCCTGAAGCTGCCAGGGGAGGGTTAATTTGGATGTTAGGAAGCCCTTCCTCACAGAAAATGGTCAGACACTGGAATGGACTGTCCAGAGCAGTGGTGGTGGAGTCCCCATCCCTGGAGGTGTTGAAGGACAAACTGGCTGTGGCCCTTAGTGCCCTGGTCTGGCTGATGTGGTGATGTTAGGTCATGGGCTGGGCTGGAAGAGCTCAGAGGGCTTTTCCAGCCTCAATAATTGTGTGATTCTGTGACACCCCAGCTATTTCCAGCTGTTGGAAGAACAAATACAACCTCAGACCTCAGGTTAACTGCAGCAGCAGCAACAACAGACAGAGCAATAGGCAAACACCTAGTGAAATAATGGGTTAAAAAGATTTTGACTTTTCGAGCACATTCCCTACATTCCCAGAACTGTTTCAGCAGCCCACTCTCTGATACCTTATTCAAATCTGAGTATAGAAAAGGCTGAGTACTATTTCCTGGTAACGGGCAGAAGTGTTTCAATACAGTTAAATTTTAAACACAGGTATTTCCTCCTGTGGCTGTTTTCCTAGACCAAACGTACTTTGTATATGGTAAAACTGCAGTTTCTCTCTTGGCAATGTTCACATTGAATCTGGCTGTTTTACCAAACTAACAGATTATTCACCTATCCAACTCTGTCAGAAGCACAACGATGTGAAAAATCAAATGAAATTACACTCCCTGTCATAAGGAGCAAGCACTTGCTCTGCCATGAAGTGAAGGTTTGGAAGCAGCAGTCCAGAGAAACTCAGCAGCAGCAAAGCTGCTTCTTGATGCCATCGGGTCCAAGAAATAGCATTTAGGCAATGAACTTCCACAAAGGTCATGAGATATCTGTGGGTTTACAGGCGAAAGCCAGCTTCTCTTCCTATTCAACAAGGGTCAAGCAGATCCCAAAGGAAATTGCTGACTTGAGTTGCCTAGAGCTATTTACTTCTACTATTAATTCACCTCTAGTTCTAGCCTTTCTCCCATATAGCCTCCCAATTTTATACAGAGTTTTTATAGTATTTGGATTCTCTCAGGATTTCCTTCATTCAGATAAAGCCAGCTGTGAGCACACAGTTCTGCTGGATAAGAAAGAGGCATCCGGTAACTCTCCGCCACAAACAGGAACTGAATTAAGAGTTTTACTTTCTGACACTATTTTCTTACACTACCTAGAAAATGCTGGTCCCTGGGATCTTGTTATTTTAGGTATCATTTTTGAGATTCATAGCAAACACACAGAGGAAAGGCAGACACTACATAAAAGGTTCTTGCAGAGTAACAACAAATGAGCCAAAAGATCCCAATCGCAGTTGCATCCCTTGATAACTTTGAGAAAAATATTCACAGAATCACAGAACACCGGGGACTGGAAGGGACCTCGAAAGATCATCCAGTCCAATCCCCCTGCCACAGCAGGATCACCTAGATCCAGGTGGGTTTTAAATGTCTGCAGAGAAGGAGACTCCACAACCCCCCTGGGCAGCCTGTTCCAGGGCTCTGTCACCCTTACTGTGAAGAAGTTCCTTCTGATTTATACGGAACCTCCTGTTTTCCAGCTCACACCCATAACTCACAGAACCACAGAACATCAGGGACTGGAAGGGATCACAAAAGATCATCCAGTCCTACCCCTCCACCAACAGCAGGACACCCCATCTTCTCCTTGAATTCACTGAAGACTTGTGAATGTCTTCCAGGGGTAGCTGGAACTGCATGGGGCGAATGAACATGTCTCAGCCCATCACAACAGTCTGAAAGCTAAACAGAACGATTCTGAAGGTGGTAATGAGCTTGACCTGGCTTTAAGCCACATATTCCTTCCCAAGTGACCGGGGACACTCAGCATCCTGCTGGTAAGCCAGTTACAGAGAGGAATGACGGGCATGACAGTGGTATTTCTTTGGAAATGTGCACAGCAGTTGCTGCAGTTTTTACAAGTACCTTACATTTCTGCCATGCCTTCTGCATACTCTGTATCACTCTGCCCAGTCAGAAATCCCATGTAGTTTCAAATATGTTTAGATATGTAAATCTAATATTAAACATGACACCTTCCATGTGTGTGGTATCAAAATGCACTCAGGTTTGGTAACTGCACAGAAACACGTACTTCAGCAGCGTCATGGCACTCTTCTTAAGCCCCTGTTCTAGGAGTACACAGCTACTTGCTGTATCTGAGGCTCATGAATTCTCCTTCTTCATGGAAAACGGTTGTGACTGTTTGGCAGCCTCAAGTTACTTATTTAGTTGGAAATTAAGTAAAGATAAGTGGAAAGTTTTTAGAAAGAACTGATGGTTTCGTCCTTTTGCAAAGCTTATTACTTTCTCTGCTGCTAATTATCCAAACCACACTTTCTGCCTTTTGCCTGGTTGCTTCCAAGAACTTTACACAGAAGGATGACTTCATTCTTTTGGATATTTATCTGCTTAGATTCAGAAAATCTCAGAATGTTACAGGTTGGAAGGGACCTCAAAAGGTCATCTAAATCCAACCCCCTGCTGGAGCAGGGTAAGCCTACAGCACCTGGTGTACCCAGACTGTCTTGTATCTCTCTATTCTTCCCTGTTTTGTGACTTCCACGCATTACTGTAATATGACCAAGGAAACCTGTGGATTTTTTGGAGGTGTTCAAGAAAACCCGGTCTATAAATAAAACAGCCATGTGAAGAACACTATGGACTGTGAGTCATTGTGCGTGTTTTGGTCTAAATGATCTTGCTTTGGTTTATGAAGGGTCACACTGTAATTTAATGGTTCACATTAACTTCTCATCCTCGAAGATTAAGCTCAGTGAACAAAGATGGACCATTCCAGACCTTCCTGCGATGAAACCAGCCATGAGACAACAGCATATGTACATGGAATGCTCAATTTTCTAAGTGATTACTTTCCTTGTCTAGTATTACAGACAAATTAGCCTGCCAAAGAACAACTGCTGTAAATGAACTGAAAGCCTGCTAGGTGCGATTTGTTCCAAAGTATAGGAATGTATATAGAGAAACGTCAGTATTGTCAGACATTCTTTGTACTGCTGTTCTAAATGCTTTCTGTTGTTGGGAGAAATTCCTGTGGTGTTATTTTCTGCGCCACAATTACAAAAGGTGCTGTAAAGCAAATTACAGGTGGAGTTTTACTCTCAAGCAAGAAAGTTATGCAAAATAGCAGAAATAATTACGTTTGATCTGCATTTCCAAAGCAGAGGCTTTACTTTAATACTTAAGGCCAGAGATGGGGTAAGAGAAGATCTGTGTGTTGAATAAAAAACCATAATGAAACAGTGTAAATGGATTCTGTTCCTCCCTCAAAATAAATATTCGCATATTCAAAACATTATTGAAGATTAATCCAAAAGTTTCAAGTAATCTTATTTCAATTATCTGTCTTAAGCCGTTAATGAGAGGATTATTGGTCTGGTTTAACAAGAATCTAAAAAATAAGGAGAAAATCTCCACATCCCCAGTGGAACTTCCTTGAATAAGTCAGATTTTCCAGAAGATTCGGGAAATATTTTTTACCTTCCTCCAGATCAAAGAACCATCCCATGCCCTAACTTAATCAATTAAAGGCAAACATATTCTGAGGCGTCATTTGGCTGCTACTTAAGTCAAAAATACAAGGTATGAGCACAGTCAAAAAGCTGTCCTTGATTTTCAGACTCACCACAGAAAAATGTTTTAAAAGAAAATTGCAATAAATTGAATTCAAGCACTGCTTTTCCCTCAATTTAAACAGCAAGCAGGAAACGCCCCACCTTTGTCATTACATCTAATAAGTGCAAACATTGCAAATACTTATACAAACACTGACAGCACTGGTTTGGATAAAAAGGGAAAGGAACACCAGTACTACCAGTCACCTCATCAAGATGAGAGTGGCATAATGCTGAAAGTCCTGTGTAACTCTGCATTTAAGTCCTAAGGAATCATATTGATTTATTGTATTAAGATTAAAAAGAGAAAAATGCAAAACAAACACTGATTTACCCCCATAAGAGGGGTGGTGAATACATATTTACTTACCTGTTTGTCATCCAGTTGTTTATAATGAAAGGGAAAGTAACATGAACATCACAGAGAACACTTTTTTCATCCTAACACTGTTACTTTATTGCTTCAAATTGGTTATAAATATTAAAAATACCTGTCTCTGTACTCTGAGGACTTACATCTAAATCCAGCCGACCTTTTACACTTGTAATCCTGGCCTCTGGAATACAACCCAGTAAGGTATCTAGGTGAAATTAAGGAATTTAAAGGTAAAGCTTCAAAAGATTGTTAAAGATACGTTCAGGTGTATGAAACAGTTTACACATTTCATAATGAAAAAAGGTCATTACAACTGCATTAATAATGTCAGGTAACTCATTTGAATGGTAAACACAGCACAAACTCTACTTGTATGAAGAAAAGTCATCTAGAAGCTCCCATCCTACGTGAAAAGCACAATCCCAATGATATTCACAGCTCCCTTAAAGTAGTCTCCAAAAACAGATGGATCTTTTGCCTGGAGATGGAGCCTTCGCTAGAAAACAATTGTCCTTGCTAAGATCATACATTGCCAGAGCTCTGCATTTGTCACAACAGCCATGAAATATGCCTTTAGGTTACACAAATGTTCTCTCTGTCACTCTCACACCATGGCTGAGCAGTTTCATCTTTCTCATCTCCAGCAGCATCAGCAAGGGGAAACACTGCTAGGTCCCCTGTCTACCGTCCACAGTAAATTTTTGCCTACAACAGTGGTAGATGAAGATTAAGTTTCTTCTGTCAGTCACCAGGAAGGATCATGTTCTGGCCCTGCATTGAGCACCAACATAATTATGTACACAGATAGAAGTGATTTCTCCTGTAGTTACAAAGTCTGAAATGAGACAGCTCTGAAAGCACTGTGAAAGCTGGCAGCACGTGAGACAGACAGTAACCCAGCCTTGCTGGTTCTTCTTTACGGTTTGCAATGGAGTCATGCTGCCTGAGTGTGTAGGAGTCTACAGCCACTGCTTTCTACTGCTTCACTTTCAGGCATCATCCCAGCAGCTTCTGAAAATGTAGTCTCAATACTTGTACAAGGAAAGACTGATGACATGAGTGGAGGCTCTGAACCATGTGAGAGAGTGTGGGAAATGGGAGAGATGGAAATCAAGTTGATGTCAAGCAGAAAAAATCTAAGCAGAACTACATTTAAATTCATATTTTAACAGAAGAGACTGAAAGATAAAATCAAATCACAGAGATGTGACCTGGAAGTAACAGGGCAGATCATCTGGATCACAGTTCACATGGATTTTTCTTTTTTCACATTTAAATAATCCATATTCTATTGATTTGATGAAGCGTCCTTCACACACAGGTTCCAGACTATAACTAGCTGTAACATGCCTGATCTTGTGCTGTTTATTTAAACCAGAATACAAGTGAATTGTGAAACTCAGGCTACTGAGAGACATTTTCAAAGGTTCTCAAAGGGAAAAATATTCATTGAGTAAAAATAAAGGGAAGGCAAACCTGACTAAGTCTGAGACATCCAGTTCTGGTTAGTAAATCCTGTATTTGAAAAATGAGGGTTCAAAAATTTGCCCTACTGTATCTCAGATGGGGCAACCTAATCTTGAGGTGTCTGAGCCACTAATACTTGTGAAAAGTCTCCTTAGAATTAATAAGACCTGGCATTTCTTAGCATACTAACGCAAGCTTATTTCTCCCTATGGGCATGTTTTCTGCAGGAGTGGGCTGCATTCCTCCTGATGGAAGTGCAACTCAGTGCTCTGGGAAGGATTTCCTTTTATTTTCTGGAATGACAAAATCTCATCGCAATTCAGTTTGCAGCTGATAAAGAGATTCAATCTCATTCTGCCTTTAAAAGCAGTAGATGTCATTTGCTACCCACAACTGGTTGAAAGTTTCTGTTGTCATTTATTTTAATGCAAGTCTGTCATAATCCCATAAAAAGTCCTTCTGATGTCTCTGAACATTTAAAAGGGCTGATTTTAATCAGTGACAACAGCCCTTCTCCATTACAATTTGACAGTATAATGCTTGGGAGAGTACTAAAACCTGTAATATGCACAGTAGCAAGAGGGTAACATAATTTATTACTTTAACATGGGTCACTTTCAACTGCCAAAGCTGTATTCTGTTGTAGCTTCCTCCTTCTGTGTTTGCTCATGACAGCTAATAACAAACCCAGATGAGAAGGTGTGTTTGTGCAGTGGCAGTTTGTGCAGCGGCAGTTTCAATAGTTCTTTCATCAAGATATGGGTCAGAACACTCTTGTAGCAGGAAAACAACACCATTGCTCTTAATGAAGTCCATTGACCTTTGGAGAACCTTGAAGCTAAGGCTTCTTTTGTTGCACTACAAGGTGTAGTCATTCTTTAGCACAGAGCACTAACAATCATAACATTCTCACTACTGTTGCCATCATGGCCAGAAATACCAGACATCCACTTGGTGCTTCTATATGCAAAACATCTTAGTAAAGTTTCCAATGTGCAGAGCAAATTAATAGCATCTAATGTTTCAAAAATCAACAATTTATTTGGCACTAGCAGTGCTATTACTTGATTGATGAGCTCTTTTTGTAGACTGCATGTTTAATCACTGCCTTCTAGTCACCGAGAGAAATTGTTCCTCAATCTCACCTGACCGGCAGCCAAGATACTGTCTCAGTTACTGCAGAACAGTTCTGTGTTTTTCTCCTGTGTTTTTCTTTTCCTTTCTTCCATAACAGAGGTTTGCCATGGGAGGGTCTGTGGAATGCATGGTGCCAGGGCTTTCCACAGGCTATGTAAAGGGTAAAGTGACCTTAGCCAGTAATGACAACCAGCCGTACTATCCTCATCTCCTTTACAAGCCTTTTAAAAGCTCAGTGGGTAGCATGCAAGCAAACAGGGGCCATCATCTGGGACCCTTGTGGCAGGTTGACTGCAGAGACACACCCTCAGGACCTGCACAGCAGACAGGGTGCAGCAGTTGGCATAGGAAGGTGCTGAAGCCATCACTTCTGTCAGGAGCAATGGTAACCACTCAACAGAAAAACATGGCAACTCATAGTTCTGCACTCACCTGCTCTGATGTTGCTACCCAGAAGAGGGTCTTGTATGAACATCCAGCCACCCAAATATTGGGCTGCAGGCTGTGCTCTGCTCTCACACCAGTGTTGGACAGCAGCAGCAAGCACCCCTCTGGAAGATATGTTAATGTGGAAAAGCTCCTGCATTTAGTGGCGGAGTTCAGGGAGAAGGTGAGCAGGTTCAGGGCTATCAAGGAGTGTGAGAGGGAGACAGATGCTTGGTGTCGCTCCTTGACTCCCATTAAAGGAACCCTGCAGGCAGACAGAGCAGCTGCCACAGAGAACTGCCTGTACTCTCTCCACCTCACTGAAAGTGGTGACTAGGAGGGCAAGGAGCAATGGCAGGTAGTTCCTGCCATATGTGACAGATGCTGCAGATGTGTCCCTCTGGGCATTTCCCTACTTCCCTGGTGCCTGTGCAGAACAGCTACAAGGCTCTGCAAGATGTGCTGGCCAAGGAGGAGGGCAGTAAATCTTCCACCTTGGAGATGTCATCGAGGTCTAGTCTGTCCATCTGCTGCATCAAAACGAATTTGGTAAAGACAAAAGATGAGCCATTGTCGTAGGTGACTGGCTTCTGAAGGGAGCAGAGGGCCTCATCTGCAGAGCTGACCCTCTAAACGGGGAGGTCTGTTGCCTCTCTGGTGCCAGGGTTAGGGATGTCAGGAGAAAATTTCCCTCTTCAGTACAGCTCACAGACTATTATCTTGTGTAGATTTTTCAGGTAGATAGTGAAGAGGTAAGAAGTAGCCTTAAAGAGACTGAAACAATAAAGAGAAGACAATAAAGAGGGATTTCAAGGCCTGAGTACAGCTGGTTAAAGGATTGAGGTCATGAGTTTTGTTCGCCTCAATTCCTCTAGCTGCAGAGAATGATGAGAGGGTAAATAGGAGGAGCCAGCAGATCAATACCTGTCTCCCAGCCTGGTGTTACCAGCAGGAATTTTGATTCTTCAACCATGAATTGATTTACAAACCACAAATCCTGCTGGAAGCTTAGCTTTGTAAAGGAAAAAGTGCTTTAGGGCAATAATTATCAAGGCTTATTAACAGGGCTTCAAACTACATTTGAAAGGGGAAGAGAATTTAACCGGGGTTGACAGAGAGGTGCTTGGGGTGTATTGGCTCAGCACGTGTAGGGCAGAATCCTGGTGGATTTGAGAAAGATAATGACGGTGTTTTTGAGGACCAGAAAATGCACCACTCCTCAGGGGGCAAAACTGTACTCCAAACTCTCTCCCTGAAAAGCCGGTACACCAGTGCATGCAGTATGGGCAATTAACAGGAAGAAATGAAGATCTATGTGCAGTTTCAGGGCCATGGTCTCATTGTAATAACTGAGACACAGCAGACAGCTCCTATGACTGGAGCATTGGAATGAAGGGATATCATCTCTTTAGGAAATACAGGCAGGGGAGAGAAGGAGGGGGTGCTAACCTCTATGTCAAGGGCCAGCTGGAGTGCATGGAATTCCACTTAGAAAGAGATGCAGGAAGACTAAGAGCTTATGGGCAAAAGAGAGAATTGTGTTGGGGTATGCTGCACGCCATGTCACAAGGAAGACCAAAAGGATGAGGCTCTTCATAGGCAGATAACACTGGCTTCATGTTAACAAACCTTGGTCCTCATGGGGGACTTCAATCACGTCAGTATCTGTTGGAGACACAACATAGCAGAGTGCAAACAATCCAGGAGACTCCTTAAGTGCATTCACGATAACGTCATCCTCCAAGTGGTAGAGGAACCAACAAAGAGAAGTGCTAATACTGAGTCTTGTATGTACCAACAAGGAGGGGTTCATGGGGAAAGTGAAACTCAGGAGAAGATGTGGCTGGAGTGATCATGAAATGGTGAATTTCATGGTCCTTAGCAGTGGTAAAGAAGATACCCATCAAACTTGCTACCCTGAATTTCAGGAGAGCAGACTTTGGCCTCTTCAGTGACCTCCTCAATGTAGTCCAGCAGGATAGAGTCCTGGAGAGACTGGGAGGTCAGGAGAGCTGGCTAACATTCAAATACCACCTCCTCCAAGCCCAGTGTCACTGCATCCCTACAAAAAGAAAATTAGTCAAAAAAGCCAGGAGGCCTGTGTGAATGAGCAAGGAAGTCCTGAACAAGCTTAGAAACAAGAAGGAAGCCTACAAAGGATGGAAGTGAAGGCAAGTATCCTGGGATAAATGTAGAGGAATTGTACACACAGCCAGGGTTTAGATTAAGGAAGCCAAAGCCCGGATAAAATTAAATCTGGCTGGGGACATCAAGGGCAACAAGAACAGCTTCTGTAGGTATATTGGTGAAAAAAGGGAAACAAGGGAAAAGGTGGGTCCTTCCAGAAGGAAAGTGGTGACCTGGTTAACCAAGATATGAAGAAGGCTGAGGTGCTCAATAACACGTTTCCCTCAGTCTTCACTGACAAGAATTACAACATCCAAGTCATAGATCTTAAAGGCTGGGATTGAGGAAAAGAATAATTACCCATGGTACAGGCAGGTCACGTTTGTGATCTTATAAGGAACATGAAAGCTCATAGGTCCATGAGACCTGATGGGATATACCCATGGTTTCTGATGGAACTCATAGAGGTATTTTGTAAACCATTACCCACCATATTTGAGAAATCACCAGTCCATTGCAGTGCCTGCCAAATGGAAAAGGGGAAAGATAACCTCTATTTCTAAAAATGGAAAAACCGATGACCCAGGGAACTACAGGGCAGTCGGTCTCACTCTACGTGATTGGAAAGATCACGTAGCAGATCATCCTGGAAACTCTGTTAAGGCACATGGAGAAAATACAGGTGTTTGGTGACATCCAAGGCAGCTTCACTGTGGGCAAATCATGCCTGATGAGTCTGGTGGCCTTCCATGTGTTCCAGCATTGGCAGATAAGGGTAGAGCAGCTGACAACATCTACCTGGACTTGTACAACACCTGGACTTGTACTGGTCCATATTACATCCCTGTCTCTAAACTAGAGATATATGGTTTTGACAGATGGACAGCATAATGGATAAAGAATTGGCTGGATGGTCACAGTCAGCGAGTTGTGTTCAATGGCTTAATGTCCAAGTGGACATCAGTTATATGTGGTGTTCCACAGGTATCTGTTTTGGGTCCAGTGTTGTTTAATATCTTTGTTGGTGACAAGGACAGTGACACTGAATGCCCCCTCAGCGAATTTGTTGATAACACCAAGCTGTGTGGGGTGGTCAACATACTGGAGGAAAGGGAGGCCATCCCAAAAGACCATGACTTGAGAGCTGGACTCATGAAAACTGTTCTCCAAATGCAAGGTCTTTGATCTGGGTTGAGGCAATCCCAAGCACAAACACACGATGAGTGGTGAATGAATTGAGAGCAATCCTAAGAAGGACTTGGGAGTGTTGGTGGATGAGAAGCTCAACATGAGCTGTCAATATGTGAGTGCAGCCCAGAAGTCCAACTGTATCCTGGGCTGTATCAAAAGAAGTGTCACCAGCAGGTCAAGGGAAGTGAGTCTCTCGCTCTACTTTGCTCTTGTGAGACCTCATTTAGAGTACTGTGTATTGAGTTCTGGATTCCCCAATAGAAGAAGGACATGAAAATGTTGGAGCAAGACCAGAAGAGGGCACAGGGTTTATCAGAGTCTGGAGCACCTCTCCTGTGAGGACAAACTGAGGGAATTGGAGCTGTTCAGCCTGAAGAAAAGGCTCCAGGGGTGCATTATATTACCCTTATACTACTTGAAGGGGACTTACAGGAAAGCTGGAAAGAAACTTTTTATGAGGGAGTTCAGTGATAGTACAAGGGGGGAAAGTTTTCAAATTAAAGGGGAGTGGGTTTAGACTTGATCTTAGGAAGAAATTCCTCACTGTGAGGGTATTGAGTCACTGGAACAAGCTGCCCAGAGAAACTGTGGCTCCCCCCTCACTTTAATTGTTCAAGGCCAGGTTAGATGAGGCTCTGGGCAACCTAGTCTAGATACAAGTTTCCCTGGCTATGTCAGGGTTGGAATTAGACAATCTATGAGGTCCCTTCCAACTTAGGACATTCTATGGCCATACTAAAAAAAAAAAAAAGAGAATCCAGCTGGCCTGGGTGTCCTTCTCCAGATCGTGTTGGAAATTCGAATGTGCAAAGCTGACAGTGCTTTCCTGGTGACTTTTAAAGTTAATGTTGTATTACACATCCTTCCTAATTGTTGAAGTTTGAATTTGAGAAGGGTTCCTGCTTGAGGCATTGGGATATTGCTATGGCAACTTGTGATATTTTTCTTACTCCAGGAAGTGTTTGATTGTTTTGGAGGCTCCTGTTTCCAGCTTTTCCTTCACTTCAACTCTCACCTTTGCTCAGAGAGACACATGGCTCTGGACTAAGCACAGCATCTGCCTTGTCCTGGGAACATAGTGAATGGACAGAGAGTGGAATCTCAGAGGTTAGTATAGGGAAGGTTTAGCCTGTAATCCATTATTTCCTGAAATGAAGATTGTTCTTCCCTCATTCATGGCCATGAATTTGGCACTCTGGAAATGGAGGACTGCCTTGGAAACACAAAGAGGAAACCTGACTTTAAAATGCCTGCTGATGCAGAGAGACAGATGTGTGTGCAGACTGAATGGACTCCACGTTTCCACAAGAAAAATAGGACTGCTGGATGTCTTTTCCTTTGAGGGGCTGGAGATAGCAGCTTGACCCAGCTATGTAAGAACATTTGATTAATCTTTGTGCTTATTTTTTGGGGAGATTTTTGCATGGGGTGAATTAAATAGGTCTTGTTTTTTTCCCCAAATTCAGTTAGGTTTTGGGTTTGTCTGCAATTTATAAGTGATTTTTGATCCCTCCTTGCTTGATTTTGTTTCAGCCCATTAACACACTAACTAATTTCATTGGTTAATTTCATCTTGGGATAAACCCTTGACACTAATGAAATGACTAATGTACTGTTAAGTGCTATTAACTTGCTCATTGTTCATTAGCTGTGACATTGTTCATTAGTCCTTCTGCAGCAGCAGCATGGTCTACGGGATGGGGAGCTGTCTTTCATGTTCTTTGCACTGCCTGTGCCAGGGGGCAATGAAAGCTTTGGGTTCTCTTATATGCAAGGACCCACATAACTTCTGCAATTTCCTACTTCTGGATAAAGGAGCAGTTTGTCAGCCAATTTGCTAGAGTGAACAGCTCCAGAGCATATTGCCATGATGGGGAACCTTCCCAAAGGATGTGAAACCACAACACAAATGCTCAGAGTGAAAGAAGCTCCCACCCCATCCCAAAAAATGAATATACTTGCTCCAGCTCAGAAGCAGCTCTGACTCTCAGCTCCTGATGGGGACTTAAACAGTCCTTACCAGAAGTCACAACTTCCTGGATTCGATGGTGCCAGGGTTCGGGCAGCCACAGACACCCCTCTCAGGAGTGCAGCAAACAGGACAGAGTCTGTCAGTTGCAGGGCAGCTGGAAGGGAAGGGCAGAGGTTGCTGAGAGGTCTACCAGCTCTGACCAGGAGTGACGGTTTCCACCTGGCAGAAGGCCATGGTCTGTTCTTGTGCTGCCCTCACCACAGCAGATGCAGATGCCCAGATAGAGTTCCCAGGAATGTATGCAGCCACACAGGCATTGGGCTGCAGGTCACATTGACAATGGAAGGCGTCAGTGACCTCACTTGTAGGAGGTGTGCCCAGGTAACAGAATGGCTATGCTTAGTGACAGAGCTCGAGAAGGAGATTAGTATGGTTGAGAAGTATCAGAAATGTGACAGTGAGATAAACCATTGGAACCACACCCTGCCTTCCCTAAAGTAGGCATAGTGGTCAGACAAAGCTCATGATAACATCCTCCATCTTATTGACCATTGTGATCTGAAAAACAGGGGCCAATGGGAAAGAATGCTTGCCCAACATGGCATGTATCTTGTCCTAGTTACACCCAATCGCTTCCCAAATGACTGCAGAACATATATGACTCCCTGCAAGTAGGGATGGTCAATGGGAAGAGTGAATCTACTGGCTTAGAAATGTTCCCATGATTAAGGAAGCTGCAGCCCACCATCACAACTGCTTCCAGGAAAAAAAAAAAAACCAAGGTTCATTATTATAGGTAACTCCCTTCTTAATGGGAATGGAAAGCCTTCTATACAGACCTGACCCATTTCTAAGGGATCTCTGCTGCCTCTCTGGAGCCCAGGTGAAAGATGTGGTATGAAAGCTTCCTACCCTGGTATAGCTCTCAAATTATTGTCTGTTACTGACTTTTCAGGTAAGCAGCAATGAACCAGAAACTAGAGAGATTTCAAAGCCTTATGTTAACTGGTAAAGACCCCCACTTGCAGACAGAATGAGGAAGACCCACCAGATCAATTCCCTGCTCTGATGCTGGTGCCACTGTCAGGACTTTGGGCTTTTTGATCATAGGTCAGCTTACATGACATCAGACCTGCTGGTGGCAGAGGGGGTACACCTTTCTCAAAGGGGATTTGTGCACATGAGTTGTCCAAGTTAATTAGCAGAGCCTTAATGAGAAGAGAGAAAGGGATAAAAGCAGGTTATCTGGAGACAAGTCTGAAGTGGCTTCCACATCAGTGTTTGTGGAATAATGTGCTAGATCCACTGACATCTCAATCGAGGTAGGGGACAGCAGGCTGTGTAATGAAGAAGGCAAAAGGGACACCAGTGAGGTAGTACTCATGGTTCTGTATGGGAATAATCAAGTAGGGATTGATCACACTACAAAAAGATGCATGAATTAAAGTGCATTAGTAATGATGCACATAGCATGGTCAACAAGCAGGAAGTGCTTGAAGCCATTGTCCAACACTGTCTACAGAAAAAGTGTGATGTAGTTGCCCCCACAAAAACGTATCGGGGTGAACCACATAACTGGAGTGTTGCATTGGATGGCTATAAACCCTTCAGAAGGGGTAGATCTGGAAGGAGAGGTGGTGGAGTGGCCCTATATGTTAAGGAGTGTCTTGACTGTCTTCTGCATTATGATGATGGCAGTGATAAGATTGAATGTTTAGGAGTGAGAATCAGGGGAAAGGCCAGCAAGGGAGACATCGTGGTGGGAGTCTGTTATAGACCACCCAATCAAGATGAGGAGGTAGATGAAATGTCCTGTAAAGAGTTGGGTAAAGTTTCAGAATTGCTAGCTCTTGCTCTTATGAAAGACTTGAACATACCAGTTGTTTGCTGGAAATAGAACATAGCAGAGAAGAAATGGGAGGTTATTGTAAGTTCCTAACACATCTGGTAAGTGATCTGGCTCACAACTGAGGGATAGCTCCCTGCTAGACCTGCTGGTTGTGAAGAGAAGAACTGGTAGAAGATATGAAGGTCTGTGGTTGTCTTGGGATTAGTGACCATGCCATGTTTTCGATTCTTGGGAATTATGGAGAACTACCATAATTCATACTACCATATGGTCGTAGAACTACCTCCTCAGAATTCCAGAGGGAAGATTTTGACCTGTTTACAAGACTGATTGACAGAATCCCTTGGGAGGCAGTTCTGAAGGACAAAGTAGTCCAGGAATGCTGGACGTTCCTTAAGAGGAAAAAATCTTTAAAGTGCAAGAACAAGCTGTCCTGATATGCCATAAAAGCAGCTACCGAAGATCAGCTTGGCTAAACAGACAGCCTTAGCATGAACTGAGGAAGTAAAGAAAGGTCTATTTTCTATGGAAGAAAGATCAGCCAACTTGGAAGGTTGTTGCAGGGCTGTGTAGAGGGAAAATTAGAACGGTCAAAGCTCAGCTAGAACTTAATCTGGCCAGCACAACAAAAACAATTAAAAATGTTTCTATAGATAACAGTAACAAGATATCTAAAAAGAACCTCCATCCTCTTTTAGATGCAGGGCAAAACCCAGTGACACACAGGACGATGATCTCTCTCCCACAGTCAAGTGAGAATAAAAAATAACCTAGAGTTTCACTCTGGGAAGACAAGAAATCTGTGCAGGGAGTGACAGGAGGAAGTCTGAAAACTTCCTGAGGCTTTGTGTAGACACAGACATACAAAACCATAAGCCTTTGACTGATCTGAAAATAGTTCACTGCAATAGAGGTGATTACTGCAGCAGTCCATGGAATTACTCTTCTTCCTAGAGTTATATAGCAGCCTCTAAATTTTCCCATGCACTGACTTTGAACTGCACTTCCTAAGCAAGGGTTTCGTTAAATAGTTGGTTTCAAAATTTAAAGCTGAATGTAAAAGTTAAAATAATGCCCTGAAAGCTGTGTGACATCAAAAAAGGAAGAAAAGAAGGAAGATAGGAAGTATGAATCTTTAGCCACAATCGGTGCCAGATGTATTCCCTTACCAAGCTCCTGTAAAAATTCAATATTTTAGTTAAAAAAAAAAAATTATTAAATCTTCTTTAAAAAGCACAGCTCTTACCAATCCAGAGTCTGCTTGAACTTAGAGCCACAAAAAGCTCCTCTCACCCTATTTATTTTCTTACATAGAACTATCACTTTATTAAAAGAAGAGACAAAGTAGGATAAAAAATGAAGCCAAAATAGCAGGCACCAGTGCTCAAGCTCTGTTTGTATTTGTGAAGTACCATTACACATTCATTCACAACCTTGCTGCTCAAAGTGTGTTAGAATTCCACAATTCATCCTGTGTAATGAGTACAACAGAGTCTGCTTCATTATTTCTTGAAAACGGGATCATTAATTTGTGTTTTACATCCCCACTCCAATCAAGCGCCTGGCATCTGTTTTCTTTTAATCACTGAGTGTCACCAAAGGCACACAAACCAGAACTGGCTTCAATAACTGACCATGTAAAGCAGCTGATCATGATCTGGAAGCCACTGTCTGTATGATTTATGTTACCATTTGCAGGTGCTGACATGGAGCCAACACCATGCAGAAATCACTTGTGATGTCTCAGGCTTCTCTATTTTGTTATCAAAAGTTCCCTCTCTCAAGTTTCTCAGAGCAGACCTGCCAGTGTCAAAGCATCAAACGGATTATGTGACACCTTATCTCTTGCCTTGTTATTCTAAAATGTAAATGACATCTTTTTGCCTTTTTCCCCGTTGTGTTTCTAAAGATAAACTCAAATCTTGATGCTCAAGATGAATCTGCCCCTAAGAGTCAGTGTGAACTGTAGATAAGGAAACCTTCCAGTATCTGAAAGGGGGCCTACAGGAAGGCTGGAAAGGGACTTTTTATGAGGGAGTCCAGCAATAGAACAAGGGGTATGGTTTCAACCTAAAAGAAGGCAAATTCAGGTTGGATCTTAGGAAGAAATTCCTGCCTGTGAGTGTGCTGAGGCACCAGCAGAGGCTGCCCAATGAAACTGTGGATGCTGCTCCCTGAAAATGTTCCAAGATCAGATTGAATGGGGTCCTGGGCAACTTAGTCTGGTGTTAGGTGTCCCTAGGTAGGACAGGGAACTTGGAACTAGATGATCTCTGAGGTCCCTTTGAACCTAAGCCACCCTAACATAGAATCATACAATCATAAAATCATTCAGGTTGGAAAAGACCCTTGGGATCATTGACTCCAACCATCAACCCTACTCTACATGTTCATTCATCTCTAAATCAGATCCCCCAACACCACATCTAAGCAACTTTTAAACACATGCAGGGATGGGGACTCAACCACCACCCTGGCCAGTCCATTCCAGTGCCTGACCACTCTCTCCAGGAACAATTTCTTCCTGATATCTAGTCTAAACCTCCCGTGTTGAAGCTTGAAGCCCTTCCCTCTGGTTCTGTCACTAATTACCTATCAGAAGAGACCAGCAGCAACATCTCTACAATGTCCTTTCAGGTAGTTGTAGAGAGCTATGAGGACTCCCCTTAACCTCCTCTTCCTCAAACTAAACAGCCTCAACTCTCTCAATCTGCCCCATAAGGTCCTTCCCCAGCTTAGTTGCCCTCCTCTGCACTCGCTCCAGCACCTCGATGTCTCCCTTGTACTCAGGTGCCCAAAACTGGACCCAATACTCAAGGTGCAGCCTGACCAGTGCTGAGTACAGGGGGACAATCACCTCCCTACCCCTGCTGGACACACAGTCCCTAATACAGGCCAGGATGCCATTTGCCTTATTGACTACTTGGGCACCCTGCTGGCTCATATTCAGCAGCCTGTCAATTAGAACCTCCAAGTCCTTTTCTGACAGACTGCTTTCCAGCAACCCTGCCCCAAGCCTGTAGCTCTGCATGGGGTTGTTGTGACCAAAATGCTGGACCTGACACTTGGCACTATTGAAACCTGGACAGTTATCCTCAGCCCATCGATGCAGTCTTTTAAGGTCCCTCTGAATAGCCTTGATCATATGACTATGATCATATGATTATCGTTCACTCCTTGCTTTTTCCATTTCCTTAGGATGGGCAATGTATTAAAAAACAACAAATCTTTTCTCTCTAATTTCATGCTGAAGAACGAAGTCTATATTTACCAGGTAGTATCTGCTGATGCCTCCAAGCAGAAAGTACAGCAGGCTTCTTTCTGTCCTTTTGGTCTTTAGCACCTGACTCTTAGAGGAAAACATCTTCCACTTTCAGTCCTGAACTGTTTTGAAATGCAGAGCACCAGAGGTGCTCCATTTCTCAACTCATGTATGCTGCCAATCCTATAGATTTGGTAAGACCTTGAATCAAAGTTCTTGTTTGCATTAGACAACCACAAGCAGTTTGTAGGTAAAAAAATGTAATTTTAGCTTATGAAAATATGTCCATTTGTGGCACATCAATTTTCACACAAAAGCCAGAGAAACAGCTCTGCATCAGAACTTGAGGGAACACTAAAAATAGATGTCTGGATCAGAGAGTGTCCATTAGGCAATGCTTTTGTGGGTACTGCAGCAGCACTTGATCTGTCATTGCAGCTTCTGCTGAAAGACACGTGCTGAGCTAGGGAGAAGCCTTCACTCTGTGGCTGAATTAGACAATAATGTTGGGCAATAAGCTTGTTATCTGTAATAATCAGAGTGCATCCAGTTGTTCAGTCAGAAAAACTGATTTGGGGAAAGTCTGGAAAAACCAGTGGCTGCTCCTCTAACATTTTCCACTTGTTTTGAAGACTCCTGTATTTCAGGTACTTGCAGAGACATCTTTTCAGACATTAAAGTTCAGTTTATCTGAACTGTGTTAGGACTGAAGCTTCCAGACTGCACAGTTGATTAAGAAATTCAGCCTTGACATGTGAAATCATGAAAAAAAAATCCCAAAAACAAACAAAGAGCAACATAGAGATAACCATGGAGTCATAGAACTGCTTAGGTCAGAAAATACTTTAGACCTTTAAGATTATCAAGTTCAACCATTAACCTGACTGTACCAAGCCCACCACTGAAACACTTCATTAAGCTCCATATCTGCATGACTCCTAAATATGTCCAGGGATGGACACTCAGCCACCTCCCTAGGAAGCCTGTTCCGATGCCTGATGACCCTTTCAATGAGGATGTTTTTTGTAATGTCTAAAGCAGACTTCCCCTGGGCCATTTCCTCATCTTGTCTCACGCTTCGGGTGAGAAGAGACCAACACCCATCTCTACAACCTCTTTTCAAGGAATTGTAGACAGCAAGAAGGTCTCCCTTGCACCTTCCTTATTTCAGATTAAACAGTGTTCCCTCCCTCAGCTGCTTCTCATAAAACCTGGTTTCCAGACCCTAACCCCATCTAGTTACCTTTCTTTGGATTTGCTCCAGCATCTCAGTGTCTATCTTGAGCTGTCTTGAGGTGCCCAAAACTCACCGTAGTTCTCAAGGTGTGGCCTCACCTTATGAAACACACATACCCCTTGCTCACAGAAGAAAGGTCCTGAGATGGCAAAAGTGTGCCTCTGCACGCTCTAAGTGAGTGAGAGAATCAAAGCAGCTCTACAAAGATACCTAATTTTCTTCAGCCACAAACAGAGATTTAACAGCTCATGGGATGCTGGTGGATTGGACTCTTATGCTGTGCTTCCATGGATTAGGTGACATTATTAGAAGTTCAGACACTCAGAGTGAAGATGGGTTCAAAAACAAGTTGTACAACTGAAACAGTAAGAACAGAGGAAAAATCATGAGGAGGTTTTATAGCCCATCTATGGGGAAAGACAGGTTTTCCTACACGGCTCCTTGAAATTTACATGGCTGTTTTTAGCTTCAGAATGGTCTTCTGTAGAAGATATTTTCTGACCTGTCATAAAACAGGTAGACCAGTCCACAACAGTGACCACTTAATGGTTTGAACATTAAAATCTCTACCAGTGTGATAACTTTTAAACAGAAAGTCATTTCTTTGCACTTCTTTCTTTCCATTTCTTTTACTTCAGCTCTGTTCTGAACACTACTCTGTGAAAGTTCCTTTGAGCCACAGCAGTTCAGGGATTGATCTGTCCAGAGAGCGGGAGACTTGGAAAGATTAACCTTCAATAACCGTAGCAGACAATTAGATCTATTATTCTGTTCAGATTTCAGAATGGTGATGCAGTTTCTTAACACTTTAGGACCTCAGTCATTAGGTTGTTCACAATCAGTGTGATTGCATTGATCCAACTCAATACAAAATAATCTGTGATAGGTAAAAAAAACCAACACTTAGATACTTAGCTGGAGTTTGTCAGTTTCATAGAATTGTAGAATGTCCAGGGTTTGAACAGAGCTTGAAGATCATCTAGTTCCAACCCTCCTGCATAGCCATGGACACCTTCACAAGATCAGGTTACTCAGGGCCCCAGCCAACCTGGCCTTGAACACTTCCAGGGATGGGGCAGCCACAACTGCCTTGGGCAACCTGTTCCAGCATCTCACCAACCTCACAGGAAAGAATTTGTTCCTCATGTCCAACCTCAGTCTCCCCTTTTCAAGTCTTGAACCCTTTCCCCTTGTCCCCTCACTACCACCCATGGAAAAAGCCCTAGTCCAGCTTTCTTGTAGGCCTTTTCAGATACCAAAAAGCTGCTGCTAGGAGGTCACCTGGGAGCCCCTTCTTCTCCAGGCTGAACAACCCCAACTTGCTCAGCCTGTCCTCACAGGGGAGGTGCTCCAGCCCTCTGAGCATTTGAGTTGCTCTTACATCTAATTTGTTCTTACATCACATATGAAGACCAAATCTTAGTCTTTGATTTTGTTGTTTTCACTACGTTACCTGTTTGTTTATTAGAAGATATTACCTCCAACTACAAAACTTGCCTGTTTCACATTATTGCTCCTTACAGCTAACATGACAATATGTAATTAATTAAAACCTTAGAGCACGTAAAAGTCCTCAGAGACAAATTGCAGCACCTGAGTGTTATGGTGTTAAGGATATGAGCCAAAAACCGGCTGTTGAAGCAGGTCCAGAAGAGGCCACAGAAATGATCAAAGGGCTAGAACACCTCTGCTATGAGGACAGCATGCAAGAGTTGGGGTTGTTCAGCCTGGAGAAGAAGGGGCTCCCGGGTGACCTTCTAGCAGCAGCTTTTCAGTATCAGAAAGGAGCTACAAGAAAGCTGGACTAGGGTTTTTCCATGGGTGGTAGTGAGAGGACAAGGGTAATGCTTTTAAACAAAAAGATGTTAGATCTAGATTGGATGTTAGGAAGAAATTTTTTACAGTGACAGTGGTGAAGTACTGGAACGGACTGCCCAGGAAGGTGGTGGAGGTCCCACGTCCCTGGAGACATTCTAGATGAGGCTGAATGAGGCTCTGGGCAAAATGCTGTAGTTGTAGATCTCACTGCTCTCTGCATGAGGGTTGAATTAGATGACCTTTAATGATTCCTTCCAACCCAGTGCATTCTATGATTCTATATTTCTCAGAGCACCACAATCTGTCCCTACTTATGCTTGTACTTTCCCAGATACAATCATTTATACCAGGAATTACTTTCTTTCAGGATTTATGGTGGTGGGAATCTCTGGAACAGGACCTTCATGAACCAAAGGTGACGGTCTCAGAATTCTTTGTATTCTGATAACTGAGGAAGAGTCTCTACATGCATCATCTTAATCATCCCACTTTTCACTTCATGGGACAGTTCTAGCAATTGAAGATCGCTCTTCCCACTCATTTTGCTATTGAGGAAACAAAGACAATGGTACAATGGGCTGCCTATGTAAGTAGGCAAAGGAGCTGAAATAGCTGTTTTGAAACGCTTTTATGATGTATTGATTCAGATACTTGTCTCTAGTTCTTCCTTTATTTACACTGAAAAATTAAAACTATGTGCATGGGCCAAAGGCAGATGTGCTAGATTTCCCTGTGCATTTAAATACCCCTACTTTCAAACTTAATTTGGCGATTTTTTTGACTGGTAAATGCATTTGAACATACGGTCTGGTTTTTATTAACAGCCATAGAAATGATGTCAAATGAGATTTCCCACCCACCCTGGGAAAATCATTTCTGAACAACAACCTCATAATTCCAAAGAAGAAACAGAAAAGTATTAATTGAGCATGAAGAAGGTGGAAATAGAGAATCCAAAGGAGATAAATAGATCGTTTTGATGCATTCTACCGCTAGGTTTAATTCAAGCCATGAAGAATGCAGTCTAATTTATTCTCCAAGGTGGTGTGTCCATGGACTCTTGCCTTCTATAAATGATGCTCCACAGTTGTGATCATGTGCACTCCCTTATGTTAAATCATTTATGATTGATTTGAAGATTATATCATTCATTTTGTCTAGAGGAGTGTTAATTTAGCACATATTTACCTAGGAGTGTAAATGACTTTTGCTTTCTGGAGGAAGTGAAGAGGACCACCTCATGCATACACTGTATGTGATTCCCAGACTCTGCCTCAGCTCTTCATAGACCCTTTTCCAGGATGTAAAGTAAACAGCAGAGGAAACAAAAAAAACCATTTTTTAATAAAGTATCAAGAAATTGAAAGAATTTTATGCAAATTAAACATTTTTATTTCGTCTACCACTGGACAAAAATCAAATTCATGTGCAGATTTGCATTTATGCAAGATTCAACCATATATTCACCATTGACAACTAACCAGAAATGACAAAACCATCTGCAGGCAGTCTGAGGGAAAGTGATTTGATTACTACTTCAACCTCCATCCCTGTGTAAAGAGGCTTGAGGACTCTTGATTCTTGCAGAAGAGAGTATACTCAGCTGCAGATTGTGAGGACCATAGCTTTCCATGAATCATAGAATCATTAGGGATTGGAAGGGACCTCGAAAGATCACGTAGTCCAATCCCCCTGCCACAGCAGGATCACCTAGACCAAGTTGCACAGGGACAAATCCAGGCGGGTTTGAAACCTCTCCAGTGAAGGAGACTCCACAACCCCCCTGGGCAGCCTGTTCCAGTGCTCCATCATAATCACCTGACTGGACACAGATGTCTAACTCCTCCTGCTTATTTCCCATGCTGCATGCATTGGAGTACAGGCATATCAGGGAGTGAGCTGAGCACTCTGATTTCACCCTAGGACAGCAAGAGGCCACCTGGTTTTTATTAAGACGAGAGCTCTGTCCCACTGGTGCTCGCCCATCAACTATCCCACCCCACCTCGAATCTAGTTTAAATTCCTCTGAATGAGCCCTTCCAACTCCTGCCCCAGAACCCTTTTTCCCCTCTGAGATAAATGACAAAGCCAGCAAGCCAGTAGGCAACTAGTATTAGAGAAGAACTGAAGACACCCTCGTAAACTGTAACTGAGAAACAGTGGGAGATTTGTCAGCTTTCTGGCTGAGCCTTTTTTTTCCATCCTGCAGTAATTTGCTGTTAGAGAGATAACCCTTTGTTTCCGCAACGTGAGTCAAAACTGCAGTAATGAGGCAGGCACAGTCCAGAAGCCCCAGTGAAACCTGATAACATCAGGCAGTCTGAAAAAAACAAGCGCAAAGGAGTGAGTAAGGATTAGTGACATCAAGGCTTCCACGTGGAAATGCAAGTGGCAGAGCTATGTGATTTAGCGCCTTGTAAACAGATGGCCTTGCAGCACTTCCAAACGGAAAAAAAAAACATTTCAAGTGAAGCAAAACCAGATCCAAATCATTATTGTCTCGTAGTTACTGCTGCCATCCTGGCTTAGGGAATATGCCGAACCCTCTTAGATTACTGTGCCACAATCTATGGTAAGCAATATCATAAAGCTTTTAGAAATGAGGGAAGAGGGTATTGTTCAAGGTGAGGCAACTCAACTGAGTGGCGTTTGAGCTACCGTATCACCTTGGGACCACCTCTTTTACCAGGTAAGTACGTGATGAAGGCACCAGTCACGGTAGCTAACATATTTTTCTATTGGTGGAAACAACACAGTTTTAACAGTCCTTAGTCCAGGGCAGAGCTGCTGCAACTCAGAAAAACGCAATTTCATGCAGATGTAGACTTTTTAGGATGAGGCATCTAGCTTATAATAAAGATCCTCTCTCATTAGCTTGTTCTTGTAGGGGACCACAACTTACCAGGTATCTGCTCTAAATACAGACCAGAGAAGAAACAGTTCAAGAGGTTCCTGGAATGTGTGGAAGCTGACTTCCTGACTCAGCTGGTAAGCAAACGCACAAGGGGAAAGGCATCGCTGGACTTGTTTACAAACAGGGAAGGACTGGTGGGTAATGTGGTGGCTGGAAGTTGTCTTGGGCTTAGTGACAGTGAAATGATGGAGATACTTGGACAAGTAAAGAGACAAAGCAGCAGAACTATTATCATGGACTTCCAAAGGGCAGACTTCAACCTATTTAGAACACTGGCTGAGAAAGTCGCTTGGGGTACAGTCCTGGAGGACAAGGGGGTCTAGAAAGGCTGGACTTTCTTCAAGAAGGAGCTGTTAAAGGCATGGGAGCAGGCTGTCTCCATGCATCATAAGACAAACTGGCAGGGAAAACAACTGGCCTGGCTGAACAGAGAGCTTCTGCTGCAACTTAAGAAAGAAGGAGGGGCAGACTACTCAAGAAGAGTATAGGAATTTAGTTAGGTTGTGTAGAAAGAACATAAGGGTAGCAGAAGCTCGGCTAAAACTCAGCCTGGCCCTAATGCAAGAGATTAAAAAAAGTGTTTTCACAAATGTATTAACAACAAAGAACAAACCAGGGAGAGCCTCCATCCTTTGTTGAACTTGTAGGGAAAAACCATTATCAAGGATGAGGAAAAGCATGAGGTACTTAATGCTTCCTTTGCCCCAGTCTGTAGTAGTCAGACCAGTTATCCTCATGGTATTCAGTTCCCTAAGCTGGAAGACAGGGTTGTCAATCAGTGTAGTCTCCTTATAATCTGGGAAATAATAGTGTACGCCCTACTAAGCCAACTGGACACCCATAAGTCTACAAGGCCAGAGAGCATCCACCCAAGAGTGCTGAGGGAGCTGTTGGAAGAACTTGCCAAGTCTCTCTCCATTATTTATCAGCAGACCTG
The DNA here is from genome assembly GCA_028565055.1 of Phoeniculus purpureus. Lineage (NCBI taxonomy): Eukaryota > Metazoa > Chordata > Aves > Bucerotiformes > Phoeniculidae > Phoeniculus > Phoeniculus purpureus. The sequence continues at coordinate 4,452 of JAOXOE010063333.1, read as the reverse complement.
GTGAACTGGAGAGGTCTCAGATGACTGGAAACTTGCCAAAGTGACACCCATCTCCAAGAAGGGCAGAAAGGAGGATCTGGGGAACTACACACCTGTCAGCCTGACCCAGGCAAGTACAGGACAACAGGGGGATCAAGCTCAGCCAACATGGGTTCATGAACACAGAGCTGCTGGAGGGTGTCCAGCATAGAGCAACAAAGATGATGAAGGAAGTAGAACACCTCCCTTATGAGGAAAGACTGAGGGAGCTGGGTCTCTTGAGCATGGAGAAGAGGAGACTGAGGGGTGACCTCACTAATGTCTGTATATATTTGAGAGGTGGGTGTCATGAGGATGGAGCCAGGCACTTCTCAGTGTCATCTGGTGATAGGACAAGGGGAAATAGGTGCAAGGTGGAACATAGGCAGTTTCATATAAACATGAGAAGGAATTTCTTCCCAGTGAGGGCGATGGAGCACTGGAACAGGCTGCCCAGGGGGTTATGGAGTTTCCTTCTTTGGAGACATTTCAAACCCATCTGGATGTGTTCCTGTGTGACTTGGTCTAGGTGACCCTGCTGTGGCAGGGAGATTGGACTACATGATGTTTTGAGGTCCCTTCCAATCCCTAATGATTCTATTAAGGGCAAGTCCTGTTTAACCAATCTGACCTCCTTCTATGATCAGGTAACCTGCCTGGTGGTTGAGGGAAAAGCAGTGGATGTTGTCTACCTGGACTTCAGTCAGGCATTTGACATCACTTCCCACAACATTCTGCTGGAGAAACTGGCAGCTCATGGCTTAAACAAGTGGACTCTTTGCTGGGTTAAAAACAGGCTGGATGGCCGAGCTCAGAAAGTTGGGGTGAACTGGGTTAAATCCACTTGGCAATTGGTCACAAACAGTGTCCCTGAGGGCTCAGTTTTGGGACCAGATTTGTTTGACCTCTTTGTCAATGTCCTGAATGAGGTGATCGAGTGCATCCTCGGTAAATTTACAGATGACACAAAATTAAGCAGTGTGGAGTGTCTATCTTTTCAGGGTAGGGAGGTACTGCACAGGGATTTGGATAGGCTGGAACAACAGGCTGATGCCAGTGGGATGAGGTTTAACAAAGCCAAGTGCTGGGTTATACACTTCAGCAACCTCCAGCCACGCTACGGGCTTGGAGAAGAGTGGGTGGAGAGCTGCATGGTAGAAAAGGACCTGGGAGGGTTGGTTGAGAGCCTGCTGAACAGAAGCCAGCAGTGTGCCCAGGTGGCCAAGAAGGCCAATGGCATCCTGGCCTGGATCAAGAACGGTGTAACTAGCAGGAGTAAGGAGGTGGTTGTGCCCCCATACTCTGCACTTGTGAGACAGCACCTTGAGTATTGTGTCCAGTTTGGGGCACCACAGTATAAGAAGGATATTGAGGTACTGGAGTGGGTCCAGAGAAGGGTGATAAGGCTGGAGAGAGGTCTGGAAAACAAGACATATGAAAAGTGGCTGAGGGAACTGGGATTATTTAGTCTAGAGAAGAGGAGGCTGAGAGGAGACCTTATTGATCTCTACAACTACCTCAAAGGAGGTTGTGGCGAGGCGGGTGCTGGTCTCTTCTCCCAAATTACTAATGCTATGAGGAGAGGAGTTGGCCTCAAGTTGTATCAGGGGAGGTTTAGATTGGACTTTAGGAAGAAGTTCTTTCCTGAGAGAATGGTTGGGTACTGGAACAGGCTGCCCAAGTTGGTGGTGGAGTCATTGTCTCTGGAGGTGTTTAAAAGAATGAGTGAATCCCCCTGTCACAGCAGGATCACCTAGACCAAGTCGCACAGGAACATATCCAGGCAGGTTTTTAAACGTCTTCAGAGAAGGAGACTCCACGATCCCCTGGGCAGCCTGTTTCAATGCTCCATCACTCTCACTCCTTCTCACATTTATATCGAACCTCCTATGTTCCAGCTTGCACTCATTGCCCCTTCTAATATGACCAGATGACAATGAGAAGAGCCTGGCTCCATCCTCATGACACCCACCCCTCACATATTTATTAGACATTAATGAGGTTACCTCTCAGCCTCCTCCAAGCTCAAGAGACCCAGCTCCCTCAGCCTTTCCTCATAAGGGAAGTGTCATAGTTGTCCTCTTTACTTTCCAGTTCAGATGTTGAATGAGAAGGACGACACAGAGACAAGGAGATACAGTAGCTTTTCAGAATATGTTTCTTTTGGATTAACTTCTTAGGAATGTGTTTAGAAACTAAGACAAATATTTATTTTCTTAATCAATGGAGCTGAAATAAGAAGTGGATCCCCAGGCACACTAATATCTTCCTCCTTCTTTGAAACTACTCACAAGACTTCAACTGAATCTTCTGAGTTTGGCCCGTCTCTTGCAAGTGCTTTAGCTCAACAAGTAGGACATTCTTAAAACTTATTGGCTTTCCTCCATCTCCCCACAACAAGAAGTGGTTTTAGTCACAGTAGCTTTAGAGGTCTGTCATACTAAAGGTCCACTTTGCAGATGACACCTGGGATGGACTCAGCACTCTTTACCTAACAGACCTCAACATGTCTTTTGTCAGCACTGGCCCATGGCAAATATTCAGCAGGACATACAATAGCTTTCCCGTTATTTATTTAAGTATTTGCTTTGAAATCGCATTTAGGAGGTAGAATCACTAGGGGTTGGGACCCTGAAAGATCATCTAGTCCAATCCCCCTGGCACAGCGGGATCACTTCACTAGAGAAGTTATACAATCAGAATCACTCTGGGTTGGAAGGGACCGCCTGATCATGCAGTTTCAACCCCCCCACCATGGGCAGGGACACCCCACCCTAGATCAGGCTGGCAGGAGCCTCATCCAGCCTGGCCTTAAACACCTCCAGGGATGGGGCCCCAACCACCTCCCTGGGCAACCCATTCCAGGGTCTCACCACTCTCACACTGAAGAACTTCCTCCTCACATCCAACCTAAATCTACCCAGCTCCAGCTTTGCTCTATTCCCCCTAGTCCTGTCACTACCCAGGGGATAAACTTCTGTGACCAAGGAAACAAAGTGAAGGCTCTGTTAAAAACCTTGTTGAATCTGGGTGGGGGTTTTGCCTTGTATTGGTGTAGACCTGCTGCCTTGGTCACTGCAGAGCACTGTGCTGCTGACAGCTGCAGCTTTGCATGAAAGTAGGGGCTGATCTTCAAGACCTTGCAGTAGATACCAGAAGAGTGCCCTCAGTAAACTGAGAGATGCAATCTGCTTGCTTCCCCTTTTTATGAGGCTAAAGAGGGAAGTTCTAGGTTCAGTTAGAGGAAGTGGCTTGCTGTGAAAGAAGTCTTGATGTACAAAAATCCTATGGAAACTGAAAGTCAATGCTGGCAAGCTTATTGCAGTATCAGATCTGTGCAGAATCCAGCTAGGAGGTGGTTTGGACGTGGGTGATGAAGACCCAGTTATACAATGGCTGTGGTATCCCTGTGTTCTAGTGAATAATGAATTCAGTGATTTGACACTGCTGGGTTAATTGTTGGAATTGATGTTCTTAAAGGTCTCTCTGAACCAAAGAGATCCTGTGATTTGCCTGACTGGCAAACTAGGGCACTTGTTTCTCATAAGCACCACATCGCCAGGAGTGTGTAGGCATGGAGAAGGTTCTGTCCACCTCTGTTTCCACTTCCCAGAGAACTGTGACATTTCTAGTCCTGACAACAACTTAAATCAATTCTTACACTAGAAATGCAGTTTCTAAATCCCTAAAAGTTTCTCTGCCTGAGAAAATTAGTGATATTTTTGCCACAAAGCTGCCAAGCCTGGCCTTACCCTTCTCACATAGTTGTGGGTAGAATGTCCTGCTTCTCCAGCCAGTGGAAGGGGGACATGCCTTCACGCTTCATTCAATGTAGCTCTGCCAATCTGCAGCCAAGGAACTGGTGCATGAGGTGGAGTTTTCCAGCACGAGCTGTAATACTGCCAGACTTCCACGCAGGTCGTCTACTCAAAGGGTCTAAAACAAATGGACGTGGTTTACGGCTGTATGAGCCACCTCTTCTAGAAGGTATCTCCCTGTGTTGCTGTAAGTGTTATGAACATTACTTTTCAGCCTTCTGATCTAAGAAAGAAGGGAAGGAAAGAGGATGGCAAGGAGGGAGAACAGGAAGGAGGAAGGAGGGAGGGAGGATGGGAAGGAAGGAAATGAGGAAAAGAAAAGAAACTTAGCCCAATCCAAGAGAGACCCCAGAAAACAGGAGCAAGCAAAGCGTGCTAAATCTGAAGTGCAGAAGCAGCCGGATGTATTTAGAGCGCAGATATTGAAGCACGGAGGGCATCAATAGATTTTCAAATACAAATGCGGTAGCTGTGAAGGGAGTAAATATCCACTGCAGGTGGGAAAAGAAATAATGGATTTGCACTGCAGCTGAAAATGAAAACAAAATCTTTCTAATGCTGGAGACAAACCAAACTAGAAATAACCCCTTCTGTGGGCAGTTATTTAAAAGCAGGT
>JAOXOE010063120.1:0-31402 GCA_028565055.1 Phoeniculus purpureus | reverse complement strand
GTTAGATAATAGGATAAAGGTTGGACTCGATGACCCTGGAGGTCCTTTCCAGCCATGACGATTCTGTGATTCTGTGAAAAAAGCCCTATGTGGTTACTTCTTAATGAATGCACTAACCTCAAGCAGGATGAACAGAATGACTGTGAACTATTTTTACATCTGTGTATAGAAATTAAACAACTATTTCTGCAGTAACTGTCAGTTTAAGGAAAGTCTTAGAAATAATGGCTACACCAGCATATATCCAACTATCAATTTTATTCCTTTTGTTTGTACTGGACAGACCTAGATACAAATCTTGGGCCATGATTCTGTCAAATCTAGTGAGTTATATTTACCATATATGGACAAACTATATAAATATTCCTATATCACTGCAGAGAAACAGAATCCTACATTTTTCTCTTTCTGACCAATGGAATACCTTTAGCATCTCTGCATGTAATGCAAATCTCTCCATTGAAGAGACTGAAGTCTTCTATTGGGAAGTCCACAAGTATCAGGAAGAAAAAGAGATCATGCCAGGTGTAAGAAGAGTGCTAGTATCTTACCGAGGAGACTTTGTGTGAAAATACCTGGTAAACAAATTGGAATGATAAGAAAACATTGCAGACTGGTGTCCATTCCCGTGTCATTCATGGACTTTTGAAGTAGGTATGCTGCGTACATGTTTGATCCTTGGATGAGTGGACACATGATTCAGCAGTGAGCCGAGTACATACTCAGCTGGAAGACCAAAACTTTAACTCAACATGTTTTTTGTGTTTTCCCAACAAGCTATATTGCTATATGTATTGCTATACACATAACTATACTAGAACTAATCAGGGGCTTTAAGCTATTTATGTGCATGACTGCTTTATAGAATTTGGGTAGTCTGGATTTTCATGAGTGAAACATCAAAACGTTTAACTAGTGACACTGAAAACCGAAGTCTATGATGCAATTATAGAATAGTTAAGTCAGTGTGTCACAGTAAGCAGGAAGAGAGAACATTGTTTTAAGGAATTACTGGGAAATTTATGTCTATCCCTTGTTCCTTGCTTGCTTATCAGTTAAATTGCATAGTTGGAAAGTTGTTGTTAGTTTTATCAATGGTGGGTTTTGTGTTATTAGGAAGTAGACAGAGTATACATTAGAGGTTATTGATTGCAATGCCAAGTGAAACAATCCTAGTAAAATATATGCATTTTTCGGTACACAATTAACATTCTTAACCCTCAACAAAACTCATCTCACTTTTGTTTAGTATGTGGTAGAAAAATGTTTTGTTTTCTTGAACCCTTAATAAACTAGTTAATAATTAAGTCACTATACAAAGAAGTAGAATCAATAGTATTTTCATCGATTTAACTGCAATTAAGTTTTTATGTCAATGTTTTGATTCTGACATCTTTAATTTTAGTAAAGATAAAAAAAAAATCCCATTTTTAAGCGAGTCATTTGCTTTTCTTCTCAGCTGAAATTAATAGGAAAACAAATGTGTGGAGAAATCAAAATCAGGGACAATTATGGGAAATTTAAATCACTTGACGTGGCATCTGTTTATTGTTCTGTTCCCTAACACCCAAAGACACTTTATGGGACAAAAAGGAGAAGAGGTGTGCTAGACTAGGATCTTGTATGAGAGTCATTCCCGTTGTAGTGGATGACACAGACAATGAGAACAAAGTAATCAGCAGTGAGTTTTTAAAAGCCTAACAGATCAAATACACCTGCACAGTAAATATGAGGGGCATAAGGCAGGAAATAGTTTCATGTGTAGTGTATAAGGAATCTAAATTGAGATTTACAAAGGAGTGAAGCCAAAGTTTCTGTGGAAAGCAAGCAAAGCCTCTATTAAATAATTACTCATCTATGAGAATAAAACCAGTAGAAAGAACATAATTTTCATCTACATAAAGATGCTGAATATGTAGAAAAGCACTTACAAGAAATTTAATTGAATGAATGGGAAGATTGCTGCTGACCTCTGTATCCTTTGGTTTAACCATAATAACTTGTGAAGAAGAGTTTCCGTTAGATGGTGTTAACTTATTTTTTCATAGCTTTAGATTTCATTACTTTAGATATGCATGATTGGTGTAATATGAATAATGCTTGGGGAGTAGAGGTTTCTGACTTTTTTAACCATAAAACTAGTTTAATGAATATAACTAACTGAGAAAGTATCATTTTAATAGTTAAGAACCAAAAAAGTATTTAATTATGAGTAGTCACCGACTCATAATTAAATTGTATTTAAATTTTTAATGGCACATTCAACTTGTCAGTACTTGTTAAGTCAAATGGCTTGTAGTTTATTTTTAACCCTCTTGCCTCATGGCTTTCAGGATGAAGTTACATATACAGATATTGATTATGTTCTAGAGGTGGTCCATGCCTTTTAGTTGACAGCATTTTTGTTTCTAAAGGTCTTTTGCAACAACTCCTGTAAGGAACTTCACAAACGTGTGAGGTCTATGCAACAGCCTCTTGTTATTAAGTGAATATATCCCTTCATCTTATAGACTGCGGGGACATTATGAGAGTAGGAGGCTCTCATATAAGGTGATTTTCAACAGGGTAGAGTAAATGTCACTGAGGTGACTGAAAATGACTCTGGTTACGTAGTAGTCATATTGCTTGAGTCCCAGTACCATGGATTTTATGAGCGTAATTTATAACATTCTTATAAAACTTCAGACAGAAACACACAATTTCCTCTCCATCCCTGCAAATACATGTTTATGTGAGCCGTTTTGAAACATTAAAAACACGAAAGTGAAATATTACTGGAGATGCTAACAATGGTAATAATCTGAATTCTTCAGGTATTGACTGAAATAGTTTGAAAAGAACATCTGGAATTATGATGCTGTTCTTTGCACAATTCAGGCAAGCTTCAGGTACTGTGATTTTTATTTTCTTTATGATTGAACTACTTATACAGGGGAAGAGAAAAATAACTCCTTATTCTTTCAATACTCTATGCTTATGATGCACATTTCTCTTTCATTCATTCATTCCCTTTTACTATACCTAGTGAAAACTTACCATGATCCTGATCTCTTCTTTCCAGCAGTGAAATCTTCTCAGTAATGAATCTTGCTTCTATTTTATTTAGGTTTGAATTTTATTTCCCTCTCTCGAAGCACAGAAAGGATGCAAGAACTCTGTTTAGAGGTTTTGAGGAGGTAATTTATTCTAGCAGGTGCACAGAGGCTAGTGCCGCCACAGATGTGCACACCACCTGCCCCCAAAACCATGATTATATGCCATAAACCAATACATATTCATTAGATATTCCAACACGCCTATACATATGCATGACCTGTCCTCACTTCCTATGTTAATTAAGTCTCCCCCTTCTTGGGCTTGCACCATTTCTTTTGGTGTGTCTGAAGTTGAATTCCATATATGCTGACTGCCATTTTCCAGGTCCTTTTGTATCACGGCATCACATACTTATAAACATTAATGAGGTCACCCCTCAGTCTCCTCTTCTCCTAGCTCAGGAGACCCAGCTCCCTCAGTGTTTCCTCATCAGGGAGGCGTTCTACTCCCTTCATCATCTTCATGGCTCTGCGCTGAACCCTCTCCACACTTCTGTGTCCTTCCTGAACTGAGGGGCCCAGAGCTTAACACAATTTTCCGCATGCGGTCTTGCCAGGGCAGAGTAGAGGAGGAGGAGAACCTATCCCGATCTGCTAACCACCCCAAATCTGATCCACCCCAGGATGCTGTTGGCGCTCTTGTCCACAAAGGCACATTGGTGGTACCAATTCACGAGAATTACTTATCAAGAATTATTAAGTAATTCCTTTACAAGCCTGCTTTGTCATACCTCAGTATTTTTATCACATGATAAATGTGGTTGCATAAAATAACCTTAAAAAGACGTTTTTGGATTGAGGCATGATTCTCAGGCCTGGGAACTAAATGTTGTGCTTAGTGTATCCTTGTTTCTTAAATACCTATAGCAATTGAAATAAATAAGTATTTTTCCTTTCAGCATTTTAACACATTGTAGTGAGAAAACAGTTCTGGCAGTCAGATGCACTCATTTCTACATCCTAAGTCCTTGGGCATTGCCTGTTTTTATTTTGGCATGGCAGTACTGCTGTGTCACAGCCTCACTTACGATGTTTCATTGGCTGAGAATGTAGAACATGTGGTTTTGGCTGGAGTCCTTCCTGAACTAGCTGAGACACTGTTGCATAAAGCGCCAGGGGTATTATTGTGCTTTATCATCCACTGACCTCAGAGACAGGAGTACTGAACCAGCTTTCTCCCGTACAAGTGGTAATGCATGTGTTATGGTTTTGCTTGGCTGGAAAACTCTTTGGGCATATCATGATTTTGTCCTGGCAGAACAAAGCATGAAATGTAATGAGGCTTGGGTAACTTCCAGTCTCTGTGTGCATGTACTGGTTTTTTCCCTAAAGAAACAAATGGAAGATGAGAAGATGCTTTACGTACTGTTGTGAATGTTCCTTAACTGCAGCTGAATCAAAACCTTTTGAGATCAGTTTTAGGACTCTGCTTTACTGACCAGTACTAGAACATGTTCACTGTGAACTGATACAGATAGCAGTGCTCTATAATGCTAGTAGCTAATAGTGCTAATAGCTAACAGTTTCAGTAGCTACAAGAAGGGGCAGAATTTAAATCTGGCTGCCATGTATTTTTATACTGGTCATTCTATTTGTTCTTTTCTACCTGCTTAATTTTTTCCTTAATTTTCCTAATACAGGAAAATAAGAACTAGAGTAAATATCGTTAAATATAATTTTTCATATTATTTCTTAATGTGGGTTATTTCCATCTACATCTGCTTGCTTTATTTGTCGTGTTACTGATTTATGAGTAGAAAATTCAATCACAATATTTTTCAGTAATGGTTGAAATTCTTTTATAGTCTCTCTGAAACACTTCTGAACGCTGCACAGTTCCTTGTCATTTGTTGTGGGATCAAATACCTCTCAGCGATGTCGCTGTCTGCCTGAGGCATTTAAAGAAACAAGATATTATTTACTACTTAATAAATAACCATGGTGTAGATCTTACAGAGGTAATAATAATGATAGCTTATTGATTAATTCATACCCATTATGGTCTATTCTATCAGCAAACAAAATTGTAGATAATGTATCTGTATACAGTTTAATGTTTATAATGTCCAAGTTCATGTGGACTTTACTTACAAGTTTAGTCCTTGATTTTAGGGTAACACTGGACTGTAATGTGGTGTGAATATTTGATTGATATGAGTGAGTCTGTGATTGCACAAATATGGATGAATGCTTCAATGTGCTAAGACTGTTGTCTAGCATTAGAGTACATGAAACAGCATGAACAGTAACAGTACAGACAAGAGAATCCTCTCTGGGATTGCTCACCAGAACAGTTTAATTTTTAGGCATACATGTTGACTGTATGACCAGCACTTGTTTAACACCTAAATTCCACTCTGAGCTATTTAAAAGTTGTCCCATTAGCAATGGATCCTGGAGTTTGATCTGGCCCTATCAGCACTAGAGACTTACCAGAAAAGCAATTATTAACTTAGGTCAAACAGAATTACAGGCAAGCTAAAGCCACCTGAACAGCAAAACAGAAAAGCAAGCAGGTTAAACTACAGAAGGTAGCTTTGGGTAAGCTCAATAAAGGCAAAAAACACGGACTCTATCTGTGTTAGGAAAGAGTTTGAAGAAGAAAAGATTTGAAGCAGTAATGATTTTTCCAGCCAAAATCTAGACCACACAGTCAGACAAGGAATGATGAATCAATACAATATATCAAGTTCTGGACAGCATAAGTAAAGGAACTATCACAAATTACATAAATCAGGTTTTTGACGTTACAGTGATTTAAATGACTATCTGGCACATGCTTGACTTCGAGTCTGTGAGTCAGTCAAGCTCGTGAGATTAAAATTGGACAGATTCTGAAGAAAACTGATCACTTCTAGTCCACAGACACAGGAGGCCTCCGTGGAGTCATGTAAGAAGCTAAGAGGTCAGTGGGGTGTTTAAGAGCACAATGGTGAGGTATTTAAATGTGGTAAAGCAAGAAGTCTCTGGTTGGCACAGACACGGGAAACTCTCTAGCTTTCTGGGAGCACAGCACAGGAGCACACGGGGGCAGGTCAGTCCTGCATCTGCTGCCCACCAGCACAGTGCAGCAAACAGGCTGTGTCCTGTCATCCTGTCCTGCAGTGCAGAGTGCATAGAAAAGATGTCCAAGCTCTGGCCACTCTATCTGCTCTACAGGTGAACCAACCAGGATGAAGAGATAGATGAGGCGTTATACAAGTTGCTGATAGAAATGTCACAGTCTCTAGCCCTTGGTGTCTTGGGGGATTTCAACTTACCTGACATGTGTTGGAAATAAAACACAGCAGAGAGGAAACTGTCCGTGAGGTTCCTCAAGTGTGTGGAACATAATGTCCTGACACAGCTGGCAATTTGGCATACTGAGGAGGTGACTTGCTACCAAGGGAGATGTTTACAAACAGAGAAGGTCTGCTGGGAGATTTGGTGGTTGGAGGTTGTCTTGAGCCTAGTGGTTGTGGGGTTAGTGATCAAGTACTTGATCCTTGGTGAAGTAAGGAGGGTGTCAACAAAACCAGCAGAATGGACTTCTGGAAAGCAGACTTTATCTGTGCAGGACACTGGTTGAGCAAGTCCCTTGGGAGACACTCCTGAAGGACAAAGGGATCCAGGAAGACTGGGCCTTCTCAAAAAATGTACTGTTAAAGGCACAAGACGAGGCTGTCTCCATGTGCTGCAAGATGAACCATAGAGGAAGACAACTTGCTGGGGCTCAAGAAAAAGAGAAAAGCTAATTGTCTTTCCAAGAAAAAGCAGGAAGCTCAGAAAGAGTATGGAGATCTAACTAGACTATGCATGGAAGAAATCAGAATCTTACAATCTGTCAACAGTAGTGAAGGACAACAAGCATTGTTTCTACAAATGCATCAATGGCAAAAACAGACTCAAGAAGAATCTCCATTCCTTACTGGATATGTAGGAGAACATCATCACCAAGGATGAGGACAAGATTGAGGTAATTAATGCCTTCAGTCTTTAATGACCAGTCTACTTATCCTCAGGGTATTCAGCCTCCTGAGCTGGAAGACAAAGATGAAGAGAAAGATATGGTGACCATAATCCAAGAGGAAGCAGTTAATAGCTTGCTAAGACAACTAGATGCTTATGAGTCAGGCACCTCAGTTCAAGAAGGACACAGAAATGCTAGAGAAAGTCTAGCACAGAGCCACGAAGATGATGAAGGGAGTAGAACACCTCCCTGATGAGGAAAGGCTGAGGGAGCTGGGTCTCTTGAGCATGGAGAAACAGAGACTGAGGGGTGACCTTACTAATTTTTATAACTATGTGAAAGGTGGTTGTCAGAAGGATGGAGCCAGGCTCTTCTAAACGTTGTCTAGTGATAGGACAAAGGGCAATATATGTAAGCTGGAACATGGGAAGTTCCACATAAATATCAGAGGGAACTTCTTCACAGTCAGTGGGATAGAGTAGTGGAATGGGCTACCTGGGGGGTTGTGGAGTCCCCTTCTCTGGAGACGTTTAAAACCCACGTGGATATGTTCCTGTGTCTAGGTGATCGTGCTGTGGCAGGGGGATTGGACTAGATGATCTTTCAAGGTCCCTACCAATCCCTAATGTTCTGTGATTCTGTGAAGTCTATGGGCCCAGATGCACTCCATCCAAGAGTGCTGACTGAGCTGGAGGACAAGCTTGCCAAGCCACTCTCCATCATTTATCAACTCTCCTGGCTAATAGGGGAGGTCCCAGATGACTGAAAACTTGCTAGTGTAACACCCATCCACAAGAAGAAGCAGAAGGGTGATCCAGGCAACTACTGGCCTTTCAGCCTGACCTTGGTACAGGGGAAGATTATAGACTCATAGAATCATAGAATCATTCAGGTTGGAAAAGACCCTTGGGATCATTGAGTCCAACCATGAACCCTACTCTACAACTTCACTCCTAAACCATATTCACTCCTAAACCATATTCCCCAACACTACACCTAAGAGTCTTTTAAACTCATCCAGAGATGGTGACTAAACCACCACCCTGGGCAGCCCATTCCAGTGCCTGACCATTCTGTGAAGAATTTTTTTCCTAATGTCTAATCTAACCCACCCCTGTTGAAGCTTGAAGCCCTTCCCTCTGGTTCTGTCTCTAATTAACTGTGAGAAGAGATTAGCATCAACATCTCTACAAGGCAGAGGGTAGAACCTTATTGCCTTTTACAAGTTCGTGAAGGGAAGTTGTAGTGAGGTCTCTTCTCCCATGTCACTAGTGATAGAACAAAAGGAAATAGACTCAAGTTGTGCCATGGGAGGTTTAGATTAGACATTAGGAAAAAATTCTTCACTGAAAGGGTGAACAAGTATTGAAATGATCTGTCTAGGGAGATGGTGGGTTGTCATTCTTGGACGTGTTAAAAAAACTTGTAGGTCTGGTGCTTGCAAACATGGTTTAGTATGCATGATGGCATTGGGTTGACTTGATAGACTCCTCTTCCATGAAAATAACGATGTATTTTCCTATTACTTGATTAAATTTCAATTTCCTTCCCCCTTTATTTCAAATGAAAAACAACCTTCCTTTGATTGTGTGCGTTTTTTAAATATAAACTCAGTGTCTTCCTACACCTTTATACAACATACATGTACATATATAGTCTTATGACTGTATAACATTAGTAGAAGACATATATATCAAGGGTATATGTGCGTGTTGTATTTTTTTTTCCGATAATGAAGTATAAAGCTCTTATGTTTTCAAGTTGTGTTAGGCAAGGACTTCTCCATCTTGCCAGCTCTATTCTCTGTTAGATTAGGAGAGCTGAGATTTAGGAGGGAAGCACTACTATGAAGCAGTTTCTAATCTGGAACCAGATGCCTTCTAATGTTTCTACAGTGCATCCAGCACAGTGTATGCAAAATATAAAACTTCAAATTAAACAGATTCTGGCTAGTCTGTTTAATCAAAGCTGGAATGTACTGCAGGAAGGGCAGAAATTCTGGCATAACTCAAGTGCTGTTTGTGCCTCAGTCTTCTTAATGGACTTCCTTAGCCTGCAGAGTCTTGACTCTGGTATGGTTTAGAAACTAACTTCTTTCCCACTCCTGCAAATCAGCCATAATGAAGAGTGAAGAGTTACCCTACGCTTCTAACAAGAGTCATGCTACTTGTGTGGAGCGGTAGCTCTCATAACCCGTGTGGAAATATTATTTTAAAAATTTTTGTTATTGATGCTGTTGAAGCCACAGTATCAGGCAGATTTTTCTGCTTTATGTAGCCGGTACTCTTGCTGAGTGCTGTGTTTGAGTCACTGCTTCTTTGCTTGTCTCAACTGGAAGATGTTCTTTGTGTATCTCATAATGACCTGCCTTGCTGACTCATTTGATTCAATCTTGTAAAAAGGACAGCGTTACTCTCTCGAGTTAGTAAATCAGACTGTGTTGAGCTGGGTGATGTACTCACTAGCTTTATAAACAAATGCTGTTTGCCTTGTATTTTTATCTGCTTTTAAAACCAGTTCTTTATCTGCAAATACGGGGTACACTTCTTTATGCCCAATTACTGCATATTAGGTTGTTGTGTGGCTGTGTCTAAAGCTAATCTTTCTGGTCACCACTGGAGCAAAGCCCAGCAGCAGGACAGAGGACACGTGAAAAGGTTTTGTTTCCAGTAAAGTGCTGTGCAACAGAGCAATACGTGGGAAGGGAATTCTCCAGCAGTAACAAGCTCCTCAAATTACATGAGTAGTCTCTGATGGAGATCCAGCTCCTTCTGTGACTGTAGGGCTGATTGAATTCCCTCAGAGAGAGGCCAATAGCTCTCAGAGGGAGGCCAAAGGCATGTTTCCTATGTCACAGACAGTTCCCAACATTATATAGCAATGTAGCCGTATGCAGTAGTACAGAAGGATTATCTGGATGGGCTTGTGATGGACTGCGGAGTGAGCACAGCAACATTTCCCGCAGATGAGTTATTTCCTCTGTAGTTTATCCATGTACCACCAGTCTTGAAAATGACATATTCCTATGGAAGCTGTTAAAGCAAAAACAAAGAGGATTCCAAATTCCTTTATTATCGCTGAAATTCCATTATGATCTCTGAAATGCCTTTATTATCCCCGAAATTGTCACTGAACCAAAGAAAAACCCAAACATTCTGGATTATTTTTCCCCAAGGTTTTGGCAGTGTTATAGTATTGCTGGAGCTCTAAGTCTGTTAAATGTCTGGAAGACCATGTAGATGTTACACATAATTAGAGCAGCCACTTCACTTTGTGTGTGATCCAGCAACCCGGTATGATTTGTGCAATCTAGTATGGCAAGAATTAACATGACACATCTGAGGAAATGTGAGGCCAGTCTCACAGCTAATAAAACAGAAGACTGCAAAGGTTATTTTTCTTTATTTATGCAGTACACAGATTAAGGCTGAAAGGTCTATAAGGTCTAGGCAGTGCCAGCTCTTAAAAAGAGGTAGGAGGGTGTAAAAATTAGCTTCTTTCACCTGCTTGTTTTTGCCCGCAGAAGGACCATGCCAAATGCAGAGCATGCTGCCTTCTTTTCAGCGCGCAGCTGTTTGTAGCAGAAGTGCATGGAATCATGGAAGCATTAAGGCTGAAAGAGACCTCCAGGATCGTCAAGTCAAATAGACAACCCAACACCACCATAACCACTAAAACATGTTTCCTAGTGCCACATCTACGCATTTCTTGAACATGTCCAGGGATGGCAAATCCACCACCTCCCTAGACAGCCTCTTCCAAAACTTGACCACTCTTTCAGTGAAGAAATTTTTCCTAATGTCTATCACCAGTGACTTGGGAGAAGAGATCAACCCTCCCACCTCTCTACAACCTCTAGACTAAACAACCTCACGTACACCAACCGCTCTGCATAAGACCTGCCCTCCTGGCCCTTCACTAGCTTTGTTGCTGGACATAGTCCAGCATCTCAATGTCCTTCTAGTATTGAGATGTCCAAAACTGAACACAACACTTGAGATGAGGCTTCACTAGTGCTGAGTACAAGGAGCAATCTCTTCTCTAATCCTGCTGTCCCCACTGTCTCTGATGCAGAAATAGAATGAGAAGTCTGCGAGTGAAGACCGTGCATGCGCTGTAGTGTCTAAGTAGCAATTTTTCTACCTAGGTAAGTGGTGAAAGCACCCCTTTGCCCAGCTGAAAGGTCATGGATATTCTTGCAGAATGCTTCCTGCCTCATTCTTAGTCCTGGGGGGCCTTCTAACTCTAGTGTGTTGCTATTAAGGCCCAACCTTTGAGACATGGAGAGTCTAAGGTATTGCGTACCTGATGGTAGGTGTCTGTTGGAGGAAAGAGATAGAAGGCACTATGCTGGGCTTGAAGGAATCAAGCGTGCTGTAGTCTGGCTTTGCTTTGACGCTTTAGCATGAAGACCTTTTTAAAAACAGTTTCAGCTGTGTGCAACAGACTGGGCATCATGCTTCTACCGTGCGTGGGAGACGCTTAACTTCTTGTATTGCTGAGAAAGTCTTAACACAACAGTTTTAAGTCCACCTGGATATGCTTTACATCCCATAAAAACATAAAGATTGAGGTTTTTGTTTTGTAACCAAGCAATCATGTGCCTACTTGGCTACAGAGGAGATGAAATAACTTCAATTTTGAGCTTAACCCCTGTAATTTGTCTGCATTTTTCAGAGATTTATGAAAAATAAGTTGAGAGGAATCTTGAGGAGAGAGATCATCTGTTGTTCCTGCTAGAATAGTGTTTTTAAAAGCTGTCAGCAGCAAAAACTTCACTGTCGTCTTCTGCAACTTATCACAAGCCTCACTGATCCCAGTGCTAGAAAGACTTTTCCAGTACGTGGCCTGAATCTTTCTTCTAACAGATTACTCCTTGTGATCGTGAAACAGACTGCGCCCTTTCTTTTCGCATTAAATTGGAATGTATTTAAAGACTTTCCTCACCTGCAGCTTGCCGTGCTGTATGTTAAACAGTTCTAATCCTGGTTTTTCTCACACTATTTCTAGAGCTCTGGTATTAAGTCCTTACCTGTGTGTGTCCTGCATAGTTGTTCTACATGTTCTTCTGAAGAGCAGTTCTGAGGACCAAGTGCAGTATCTAATCAAAAGCCTAACTAGTGGTCAGTAGAGCAGAAGGCAGTACTTGTGGATGAACATCTGAGTATGGCATTTGTCTGTTTTTCTGCAAGAGCATTGCTTTGTTGACTCACGTTCAGTAGTGATTCACTGTAATCTGTTCTTGGAAAAAACACATAAACAAGTTTTATCTGTAAGCATAATCTTATATGAGACATCCTACATACTGATTTTTTTCACTTCAAGGCTCAGAAAGCTTCTGATTCATGGGAAGTCTCGATGGTATTTGGTTTTGGACTGAACGAAAAAAAAGGTTTACTCTTTGAGCTCAGGTACAGGAGTGAAAAGCTGGCAGCATTACTTAGCCCTTGTGTGCTAAGTCACGGGGAGCTTTGCTATATCTTTGTGTAAGAGTGATAACGTGTCAGACTGGATGCCACACTGCGTGATAAAACCAACGTGCTAGTGAAGGGGCCAGGTCTGGAAGCTGACTGGCTTTTATTTTTCCTGAAGCCTGGGAAGGCAAAGAACAACAGTAAACAGGGGCATGTTTGTAGTCTAAACTTTACACATAGCGTTTCTGCAGAGTTCACCCTCTCCTTATGTTAAGCAAGAGAAATGCAGGCCTGTGACCTTCTGCTTGCAGAATAGCACGTGCTGAAGTTTCGAGCAATAAAGGCTCAGGTTTTGATAACAGCAAGCTGTACTGAGCCTGGAAAGCCCAGACAGCTGTAGAGTGGTAGGAAGCTGTGTACAGCTGTCGTTGCTCTCTATGGCTGCTGGTGGTGGTCAGGCTCAGTAGCTGCTCAGAGCCAGAAGACTTAGATGTCGCCGTGCTGGATCCACAGCTGTAGTTACAGTGCACAGCAGCACTGTAATGACTAACGAAAGATGGAATATAACACATCCTGTAAAATCTTGTGTCTCAGCTGCCTGTTTCAATAAAATTTTATTAAAAACTGATTGCAGCAGGGAGTGGGAGTGGAAGTGAATTTTGCTGGATCAGTGAATAATTAACTCAATTTTAGAAGGCATAGAAAATTCAAATGGGATTAAGATTGCTACACTTGTGAAAATATTTGTGTCATCATTCTTACAGAATTTGTCTTGAAGGAGAATATCGATTCCCTTAGACAAAGAAGGAGGCTGAACCTTGATGGTGTTTTTGATTCCAGATGCATTTACTAAATGTATGATTCCTCACAACATTTATTAAATGTTTCTCAGAAGCAAGGCTGACAGGTTTCATGTGTGATGGAGATGCCTACTCAGTGAATGCTGTACTGCAGTAATGGTCACGTGCGGAATATAGGACAGAAAAGCCTAAGAACAAAGCGAGTAGATTTGGTGCTATTTCTTTCCATTACATCATCCACCAAATATCTGCAGCTCAGGAACATCAGCTGCATGTAATTCTATGCAGTAATCTTCATTAGAATTCTATAAACGTACTTGGTGCCTCCTAAATCCATTTGAGCTTTCAATATCCTAGGCATCCTTTAGCGAGATGTTCCATGGCTCGGTTACTTGTTTTGTGTGGAAACACAAGCTTCATTTATTTTGAGCTTGGTTCTTGTAACAGGAACTTTTTACTAGCATTAGTCTAAACTTAGGCAGATCTGTGTATGCACAACAGCAGTTACCTGTGAGACTATTCTGCTAGAGGATCCAGGGTTGGAGCTCAGAGGTCAAAATTTCTTAGTTTGAGATTTAAGAAGCTCTCACAACAGTCAGATGGTTTAGCTGGCTAGATAGTTCTGTGTACCTCAACCTTGGCCCTGAAATAAATGTGCTGAATTTAACAGGCCAATCAGCAGGTTTGCTATTTGTATTACTCACAGTGGGACTTACATAAACTCCCCCTATGTAATTTAAACTTTGTTTGCTTACTTCTTATGTCAACAAGCCTGTAACATCCAGTAAATGGTAATGGTAAATATACAGCAAATACAACAGGTTTCAAATAGTACATGGCACGCAGTGAAGATATTCACTTGCTCACCGGTAAACATCTGTCCTTTCACAAGAAATCATCGTGAGAAGTTCTAAGAACACTGAACGACCTAGTAGCTTAACGGTAGACAAACAGCAAGTTATGAAAATGTGCCCTTCTTAATTTTTAAATATTCCCCCTGTATTTTGTCAGAGATTCTGCACTTAGGTATAAGGTCTGATTATTTGGAACATTAGCAATGATCTTTGCTAAAGGGTGCCCAAATGACCTGATTCCTTCCTTACAACACTGAAGACAGCCAGAGCGTTCAAAAAGCATCCAGATATTTCTTTCTTTTTCTCCCTTTGTGAGAGATCCTACTAATGCTCTTTATAGCATTAGCTCCACATTAGAAGCTTAAAAAGCCTAAGTGTTTAGAACTTTAATCTATTCATGAAGCTTTGGAGCTGATCAGTACCATGAGGAATGCTAATAGGGCTGTGTGCTCGTGGCACTTGTGTACTGCAGTCCTCAAGTGCTATGATGTGTCTAGGAATTTAATTTCACTTTTCATCCTTTCCAGAATTGCATGGGTTAAGGAAGCTTAAAATAAATTTCTTATATATTGAATGTTAGCAAGAATAGGAAAAATAATTTGAACTGTTTTATTTTAGGGCCTTCAGGTGCTGTTGTCTTCAGACAAGGTGGTTAGGGACAGCACAGAGACTACTAACACGAAGATCCTTTTATGCACAGATTCACAGAACATTAGGGATTGAAAGGGACCTCGAATGATCATCTAGTCCAATCCCCTCACCACAGCAGGATCACCTAGACAAAGTCACACAGGAACATATCCAGGTGGGTTTTGAATGTCTCTAGAGAAGAAGAATCCACAACCTCCCTGGGCAGCCCATTTCAGTGCTCTGTCACCCTCTCTGTGAAGAAGTTCCTTCTCATATTTACATGGAAACTCCTATGTTCCAGCTGACACCCATTGCCCCTTGTCTTATCACTAGATGACATTGTGAAGAGCCTGGCTCCATCCTCCTGACACCCACCCCTCACATATTTATAGACATTAATGAAGTCACCCCTCACTCTTTGTTTTTCCAAGCTCAAGAGACCCAGCTCCCTCAGCTTTTCCTCATAAGCAAGGTGCTCCACTTCCTTTATCACCCTCGTTGCTCTATGCTGGACTCCCTCCAGCAGCTCTGTGTCCTTGAACTGAGGGGCCCAGAACTGGACACAACCAGGTGTGGTCTCACCAGGGCAGAGTAGAGTTGGAGGAGAACCTCTCTTGATCTGCTAACCACCCCAGGATGCAATTGGCCTTCTTGGCCACAAGGGCACATTGCTGGCTCATGGTCATCCTGCTGTCCACTAGGACCCCCAGGTCCCTTTCTCCTGCACGGCTCTTCCACAGGTCAGTCCCCAACCTATACTGGCACCTGGGGTTGTTCTTGCCCAGAGGTGTTTAACTGATTATAAATTACTATATACTCTTGGCATTGTAAAACAAATACAGATTCAACTTATCAGACAAACACGTATTTCTGATATGAGACTTTAATCTTAGGGACATTTTTCTGAAACCTTTGAAGCATCTAAATGTTATTGGCTTCGCTTCATTAATTAGAAACTGTTGATCCAAAAAAGGATAGTAATCTTGGAAAAGAGTCCAGATTTTCTGCTCAAACATACTAATTCCAGTGGCAGTCATTTCAAATGTATATAAATCACAGAAACAATCAGTCTTGATTGCTTAATGCAGCAAAAAGCTCAGTTAATCTTTCCAGGCTTTTCTCACTCAAAGGCAGACAAATCCTTCTAGACAAAAGTATACCTTTTCAGATACCCCCGTCAGCTAAGCTGTTCAGTCTGGTTCCTGTAACGCTTATTTTCTTGGCAAACTACAACCACAAAACAATTTTCTGTTTGGCAATTCAAATATCAAGAAACACTCTAGTAGCAATAGTGGGAAATAGAGTGACATTTAGTGATAAGTTTCACTGTTGTTATGGATTTTAATTATTTGATAGGAGATGCAAACTTAATATTTGCCCATTTATTGGTCTTGCAGACTTCCTTCTGAATCATTAAAAATGTGCTTTATATTTTCTTCCTCATGTAGATATATCTGCAATTTTATTTACCATTTGTATTAAAACAGAGTGCAAGGATACACTCTGCATTTAATTACTGTGGTGTGAACATGGACAAACATTCCCCAGAATACCCCTTTCTTTATAGAGGCAATAGAATTTTATGCCCAAATGAAAATTTTAATTGAATGTGTGAGAGAGGAAATCATTGGTAAGTCGCAGGGAAATTGCTAGTCATCATGATAATGTTTTTATTAGATGTTTTTCTAGCATGCAGGCTTCATTGCTGGGAAATGGTTGGAAAAATTACCTGCAAACCTCAAATTTGTTGTAGCAGGTAGGAGGACAGAGGAGCTAGGCGTATTTAAGGTAAAAGTGAAGGACATATAGACAAATTAGGTACATGTGGTTTCAGGACCAGATGTCATCCTTGCGGTAATATGGAAGGAACTCTGATGTGAAATTGCAGATTGGCTGGCCAAGGCTGTTGCAAACACTTGCAGAATTGTCATCATTGGAAGTGACCTCCAGAGATCATCTCATCCAGTCCCCCTGCTAAAGCAGGAGCAGTGGGTCCTATTTCCATACATGATTAGACATTGAAGCCAGTATTAGAGAATATGATCACTGTCCATAAGTGAGCATGGCATATTAGGAAGGAGTCAGCATGGCTCTGCAAAGAGAATTTTTGTCTCACTGGCCTGTTGAAACTCTCAGAGGGCATCTGGAAGAACAAAGATAAAAGGGAGCCAGGGATGCACTTTGTTTGCATTTAAGTTATAGATTATTCAGGAAGCCAAATTGTCACAAGTTTGAGTGAGAGATTCTTTTAGGCACTGAAAATTGGTTAAAGGCTAGAAAGTGACGAGTAGCTTAAAATTAATCTGGACTAAAATAATTCAGCCTTTAATGTTTCATGTATATTATAATTATTGACAATTAGTTCTTTATGTATTTAGACACTTTCCAAAAGCAAGTGTTTTTGAACGCTTACTGTTTTTCCATTTTACTCATCTGAGTCCTTTGAAAATGTCTTGAAGTACCTGTGCAGATATCACAAGACACCCACATTCAGTAACAGCTTGCAAACAGCTCTGTCACAAATGTTCTTGGAAGTGTTAATTTGGAAGAAGCTTGGTAACATTTTTAAAACACATGAGATCTCCAACATTTAATATCGGTTTTCAGCTCTCTTTTGTACGGCTAAGCAGGAGTAGTTGTACACGAATGTTTCTAGATAAAGTGTCTTGGATTGAACCTACAGTGTAAAACGTTGAATACATTTTGGACTGTGTAAACTGTTTAGAAAAGTCATAAAAGATAGTTCCATTATTGAGTTAGTGTTCTGTGATAATGAATGCATTAATAATACTTGAATACCAGTACTTCAAGCACGTTCTTTTCCTGCACAAAGTCACTTGGAGTTCTGTGGGAGGAGCAATGTGGCCTTTTCCTGTATCCCCATAACAAAACTAATCTGCTTGAAAATTAAGCCGAAATGTAAATTGAAGTTACCAGCTGACATAGTTTCAAGACACCGTAACAGGGTTTTTTTGGCCTGGTAACATTCTTCAGTGTAAACAAAAAGGCAACAATAGGAGTTTGTGTCTGTCTAATGCTGAAGGACATCAGCTGTGTTTTGGATTCCATAGCCAATGGGTTGGGCAAGGCTTTCAGAAGGATTTGGGTCACTGTGTCTCCAGCATATTTTGTTTTCTAGTGAAGCAGCTGTCTTTAATGATCAATTTATGTCTTGAATAATCAGAAGGATTTTGAGGAAAAGTTTTTTACAAGGAGAAGAATGTCATACACTTAGCAAGAAATCTAAAGTTCGTGCTCAGGGCCGGTTAGATGGGTCTTTGAGCAACCTGGTTTAATGGAAGGTTCCCCCGGGTTGTGGAACTGAGTTTGGAACTACATGACATCTAAGGTACCTTGCAATCCAAACCAGTCTGTATTTCTGTTTTCATATGGAGAGACCGATCTCAGGGTTTCCCTAATGATGGGTGATTCAGTTCTGTAACACCCACAGGTAACTGTAACATTGAAGAATGGCAACTGAGGCCAGGTTACATTTTTCTGCCCACTGAAACATGCAAAAAATGAGGGATTATCTAAACAGAATCTGAAAATTTAAGGTAAAGATAAAAATACAGACAGCAGTGAAATTTTTAGATTCAGTATGGATATTCATAGCCTCATAATTAGCCATTAATTTTATAGAGTTCACATGACTTCAAATGACATTATGTCACTCAAGTGCTCCATGTAAAGGAGTACTCCATTAATACCATCATTTAATTTTCTTCTCTGTTTCATAGAGACAATTTCTGTGTGACTTCCCCTAATCATCTGGCATAATTTCCCCCAATTATCTGGCAGACCATGTAGTTAAATTCATTAGAAGATGCTGATAGGCACTAACTGGTACTTAATTTGAACATACCAAATAATGCAGCTGTATAGCAGCAATTAGTCGCCATACTAATTGCAAACACTGAAGCATTTAGCTGTTCAGAATAGCATGAACTCACAGACAACAGTGGTCCTTCATGCATTAACATTTTGTGATAGAATGTAGGTCCATCATCATTTGTGTCAGTGTGAAATCCACATGAACTGTACTCTGGAATACGGATTGCTGATGAATGCTACAGGTTGACCAAACTGTCTTCTCAATGCGTGTGTATCTCCTAAAATTCTCCAATGATTTATCTTTCACCATATCTCAATGCAGTAATACTTTTGCAGAATATGTCTAGAGCTACAGAACGAGTTGTTTCACACATTAATTAGCATCAGCAATTATTGTTCAAGACCAAATCCTGGCAGATTCAGTCTCTGATACCCCATGAACAAGTACGTAATTCTTTCATTTTATACATAGAAATACAGCACAGATTTTGTAGGATGGACAAGTACAACCAAAACGATAACTCACAATAGATAAACACCCCCCCCCACACACACACCCCCGCCCCACCGAAGATCCATAATTTCCAGACCCGTGTATATTTTGTCAATAGCTCTCCTTGCTTAGCATCTCTGAAATAAGATGTTCTGGATATTTTCTCAAGTGATCTGACTGCATTTCTGTTATTTGGGAGTTGGTAACTCACTCTATCAAAATATCACTGTGTTTATTCTAGCTTTGTTTAATGCAATTTCTTCAATATTTTTGCTTTAGCTTTTAAAGACTAAATTTGTTCCCATTGAAATCAGACCAAAAAACCCAGCCCAAACCAAAATACAATATTTAATTTGGGCTATATTAAACACTGCGTATATTTTGGGTAACAGACAGGATAACCAATTTTAATGGCGGACCCTGATCTTGTAAATCCTTATACATGCCCATAGGGCTACTGACATCACTCGGTTTACTCAAGTAAATTTTGCTCGTAATCACTGTTGCTTGCCTGATACATTTCTAAATGGCTGTGTGAAATATGTCACAGAATCTACAGCGTTTAGAAACATTCACAAGTTATTTCTTTCCTATATTAATTACGTGCAAATCATAAGAAAAACATGCACTGGTCTAAAACCCTGAAGGGTTCCCTTCTGGTGCAGGGAATGATAATATTCTCTAAATAATACCACAATTGAAGCCATTCAGTGACTTGCTCTGGATTATCCCCCCTTCATAAATACAAAACCAACAAACCCCCGAACTAAACCCCTAAGTTCACTAAAAGCATTATTTAGCTGGAAACTGAGCACTTAATGCAAAATCTGGAGTTTCAAAAGTCTTGCTGCAGTTTTTAATCTCTGAAGATGCTCACATTCCTCAAGGTGATAAATTACCCAGCTCGAATAAGCATCTCCTAATTTAATCTGAAATGGGCTAAGCGCTCTTCACAGGGATTACCTCTAAAGGAAGACAAAGTTATGGTTAATTACTTTTTTTATATCTCCAGTAGAACTCCTGACCCTTGTTTTATTTGAGAATTCTTAAACTTTTTTTTAAAAAAAGTCAAAATTATCTTTAGGAGTACTTTACAAAAGGTGAATTCTTTGTCACCAATTTTTGGTGAAAACAAACTTGGAGAGGAAGTTTGAAAGTAGTTTTGCATTTTGGCACAACAGTGTTTTAAACAGAAAGTGCATTTTGGATTTATATTTGAGCCTTAAAAAATTGATGTTAAGTAGAAAATAAAAGAAACTTGAACAGTAAGACCAGAAATTAAAACAAAAAGAGGACTGATATGAAATGATTCTATACATAACGACAATATTAATTCAAAGGTGCTGTGAAAATTGTGATCTTATAAATTAAACTCTTGCAAAATTTCACAGTTCTCAGTTTTCATGGTTTGTCTTGTTCTCACCAGAGTGCGTGTTTGTTTCTTCTGTGTCTTTTAAATCTGGAATAATGTAATTCTCATTGTAGGTATTTTCCATTAGGTTGTGTGATTCTGCCCAGTTCTGGAAGTTGGTTAGCCTGTCCCTCTGCAACTCCCGTATGTACTGTTTTCTGAAATGAGAGACGTTTAAATAATAGCTCCAAAATACTATTTGGAAGTACTTAACTCACAGAGATGCTCATGCTAAGGATTCTGTAACTCTGACAAAGGAAGTCTCACGTGTAGATATCCTTGTGATGTTGGTAGTTGGAAGCAAATTCCGTCACTGTGCCTTTGACTCTGTTATTGGAGTCGCTTGCCAATCATTGTAGCATGACAGAACAAAATCAAATCCCAGAACAAAATCAAATCCATGTTGTATCCGTCGATTTAAGACTTTTATGAATTTTAACAACAGCAACCAGTTTTTTTTTCTCCAAGAAAGAATGTTGTTAATCAGAAACATCAGGCGTGACCAATCCTTACCAGGAAAGGGGTTAGGTGGAACCACAGTGCGGTATTTTCTCATGTTGAGAAAAAGTTTAAAAAAAACCAAAGAGAGCAAAGAAGAAGAGATCTAGTTTTGATTTTCTATACTTATCATTCTGAATGTGTGGGAAATGCCATGGAAACGTAAGCATTTGAAGAATCCAGAAGCTGGAGTGCAGTTTACATAAAGCTGATAGGACATTGCTTTGTAAGTCTGAATCTGTTCAGAGCTTAGTTCAAAAATTCTAGACGCCCAAAAAACTTCAGTGCTGAGTTGAAGAAAGTGTAATAGCAAGAGAGGGAAGTGATTTCAACAAGGATGGCAGAGAAATTTCCCTGTTTAGAGAGTAGATCACCTTGTGTGGAGATCCTGTTCACCTGGCTTTTCTGCAAATGCCTTAGTCTGTTTCTTAGAAGCAGCGTGTTTAAGGTACTTTGTGACTTTAGGTGCACAGTGTACAAATGTAGTTTATCACTTCCTATGAGCAATATGTCGTTTACTATTTGTTGACAGAAAGATAGAAAAATTAAACATAGCATTTATGAACATGAAGTGTTATGCATACTGCTTTGTGCAGCATTCTTCCCCAGTTAACAAAATACCAGGTTAATACTCTGGAGATGTGGATCTACCTGCAATTCTTTCAGTAACTTTCATAGGTTTGGACAGTCTTTTCACGCTTCCTCGACTCTTCTTTGCTTTATCTCTCACACCGTTCTTGAGACCACGTGTACAAACAAAAATGCTTTTACCTGTGTAAAAGACTATTAGTATAACTTTATTCTGCCATCACAAATACACCACTGGGGAATGATATAAGTATCTGCCTCAAATCTTCCTGTTTCTTACCTGTTTCTCCTGAGAGTTATGCATCTAGGGTGGACAGCAGGATGACCATGAGCCAGCAATGTGCCCTTGCGGCAAAAGCCAATGGCATCCTGGGGTGGATCAGAAAGGGGATGTTTAGCAGATCAAGAGAGGTTCTCTTCCCCCTCTACTCTGCCCTGGTGAGACAACATCTGGAATATTGTGTCCAGTTCTGGGCCCCTCAGTTCAAGAAGGACACACAGCTGCTGGAGAGAGCCCAGCATAGAGCAATGAAGATGATGAGGGGAGTAGAACATCTCCCTGATGAGGAAAGGCTGAGAGAGCTGGGTCTCTTGAGCTTTGAGAAACAGAGACTGAGAGGTGACCTCATTAATGTTTATAAATATGTGAAAGGTGGGTGTTAGAAGGATGGAGCCAGGCTCTTGTCAGTGTCATCTAGTGATAGGACAAGGGGCAATGAGTGTAGGCTGGAACACAGGAAGTTCCACATAAATATGAGAAGGGACTTCTTCACAGTGAGGGTGACAGAGCACTGGAAGGGGCTGCCCAGGGGGGTTGCGGAGTCTCCTTAGCCGAAGAATTTTGAAGCCCGCCTGGATGTGTTCCTGTGCAACTTGTTCTAGGTGATCCTGCTGTGGCAGTGGAATTGGACTAGATGATCTTTTGAGGTCCCTTCCAATCCCTAATGTTCTGTGATTCTTCATTCAAAATGCAGTGACAGTCTCACCGGTGGCAAAATAAAGTACCTGGATATGTTAGAGCAACCTCTGTAGGTATTAGGAGAAACTGTGCTGTGGTATCAGGCGGTTATGTGTGTGTGTGTTCCATCCTCAGACTCCTAGGCAGCAGCATAGATGTCTGAAAAAAGCACTTTATACCAGTTCAATGATTTGCTTAAATCCATTTCATCTGTCCAAATCAGATGAGGCAGATATATTCCAAATCCTTTAAGTCGGTACTGGACAGAGCTACTGAGCATGTTCTAGCTGGTCTGTGAGAAGTAAACAGGCTTAATCTCCTCCACTTCATTGCAAAGTCAGATACAAACCGTCAGTGAGGAGACTTTCTTCTGCACTCCTCATGATTCTTCTTAACCCCATACCCCACCTACTGTTGATGCTGTCCTTCCGATGTTGCTTCAGTAGTGTGTTTCCATAACGGTTGTGTGCTTTTGATTCAACTTCTCTGTGTTATTCGTCTTCATTGCTGCTGTTGTGTCCAGAACATGGTAACGTAATAGATTGTTTTGAGCAGCACATGCTGTGTGAGCCGACGAGCTACGAGAGGCTCCTTTGTGAGCATCCTGAGAACTTGTGTGTGTTCTGTGTCTTTGGTGTGGCCCATCAAGTAACCTTCTTAGATCGTGAGGATTTGCTTTCTTTTATTAAGAAGTCTGGCATCCTGGCCTGGATTAGAAACTGTGTGTCCAGCAGGAGTAGGGGGACAGTCACCTCCTTGTACTCAGCACTGGTGAGGCCACCCCTCAAGTACTGGGTCCAGTTTGAGGCAACTCAATACAAGGGAGACATCCAGGTGCTGGAGCAAGTGCAGAGGAGGGCAATGAAGATGGTTAAGGGCCTAGAGAATCAATCTGATGAGGAGAGACTTGGGGCTGTTTAGTTTGAAGAAGAGTAAGCTAAGGGGAGACCTCATCGCTCTCTACAGCTATGTGAAATGACACTGCAGAGATGTTGGTGCTGGTCTCTTCTGACCAGCAATTAGTGATAGAACAAGAGGGAAGGGCTTCAAGCTCCAACAGGGGAGGTTTAGATTAGACATCAGGAAGAAATTCTTCCTGGAGAGAGTGGTCAGGCACTGGAATGGGCCGCCCAGGGTAGGGGTTGAGTCACCATCCCCGGATAAGTTTAAAAGTCACTTAGATGTGGTGTCGGGGGATCTGGTTTAGGGGTGAACTTGTAGAGTAGGGTTGATGGTTGGACTCAATGATCCTGGAGGCCTTTTCCAGCCTGAATGATTCTGTGATTCTGAGAAAAGTACTTGTGACGCTTTGTTTCTGGAAATGAGATATGAGAAAGTTGAAGTCTTTGTCACTGACTTGTGGGCATGGGTGAGTCCTTGCAGTGCTGCCTCTGTGCTTCTCTAGAAACATGCCCCTGTGCAAACACATTTATTCATGAGAGCAGTAAAGTCAAGCCACTGTCTTGCTCTGATCTGTTCTTATACACCTGCTGTAGAATTGCAGTGAATAAGGATTAGAGGTTGCAGAATCAGAGACCTATCCAGGAGGAATGGAAAATGCAGGGTTGTAGGGCAGCTAGTTAGCTTGGCTGTAGTTGTGGGGCTGCTCTGGTCCCTCACAGTTAAGGAAAAATGAATCAGCTCAATGGATCAGAGTACTCTGTTAAACATACAGAGAGCTAGTGATCTGAAAGTGGTCTCTCGCTTCCCAGCTGCAATTCAAAGGAGAAAAAAAGGTTGTTTGTGAGCAAGCTAAGAGATTATCCCAGGTTTTACATTGGGGTCAGTGCAGCTGACTTCAATTAGTGAAATAAAGTGTGTGAGTTGCTGAGCAAAGCAAAGGTATGCCCTCGGCTGGGTGGAGAGGAGGGGTTGCTGCTGGGTAGAAGAAATCATTGCCCTGTTTGTCTGAAAGATGCAAATTATGAAACAGATGAAGATATACTTAGAAGATGGGCTGGAGGATTCTAGTTCCACTTTCTTCTGCTGAAACTAGAATTAACAGTGTTGAGGATGATCTTAATATTTCCACCCTTTTGTTTAACTACAGGACCACACTCAGCTTCCTTTTCAAGTAGTTTGGGGTTTTTTTGTGTTGAAGTGATCAAAGAATATCTGGTGTTCATGAGTGAACAAGAACTGCTTAAGAGAGTCCACAAAGATGATGGAGTGGAGCATCTCCCTGATGAGGAAGGGCTGAGGGAACTGGGTCTCTTGAGCTTGGAGAAAAGGCAACTGAGGGGTGACCTCATTAATGTTTATAAATATGGAAATGCCAGGTGTCAGGTGGATGGAGCCAGGTTCTGCTCAGTGTCATCTAACAATAGGACAAGGGGCGTGATGGGTATGAGCTGGAACAGAGGAGGTCCCACATCAATATGAGAAGGAACTTCTTCCCAGTGAGGGTGACAGAGCCCTGGAACAGGCTGCCCAGGGGAGTTGTGGGGGGTTAAGTGGAGACATTTAAAACCCACCTGGATATGTTCCTGTGTGACTTGGTCTAGGGAATCCTGCTGTGGCAGGGGGATTGGATTAGATGATCGTTTGAGGTCCTTTCCAACCCCCAATGTTCTGTGATTCTGTAAAGGTTGGACTTGATGATTTTATAGATCTTTCTAACCTGATTGTTTCTGTCATTCTGTCAGCTGGCTGACAACTGTATGAGAGTTTCACAGGCAAGAGACTATCCCAGCTGGAACTTTGTCATCAGTGCAGGCTATGAAGAAGTTTAATAATACAGAGCTAGATGATCTTTGGCATTTGCACTCAGCAGCAGAAAATGTTCCTGAGCACATTTAATTTATCAGCATAGAAGCAGCCATAAAGTCCTGACTCACCCAATACTGATACCCTTCCATCTCCCTAAATTCCTCAGCAGATCACAACCAGGCTTGAAAGAGGTTTATGGTAATGTGTCAGATTTTCTCTTTGTTTAAATGAAATGGATATAAAGAACTCTCAGTGCCTTGTGGTAAAATCACAAGTAATAGCAGACTAGCTGGGCATCTCGCATGCCTGAGATGAAGGTGATTGCAATTTTGCATTTCAAAAGCTTAGACACCAAAGCGTGTTATGGTGGTCAGAGAAAGTCTTTGGATGAGACTTGCCTGACTTGATGGGACTGTCACTGGGGGGGAGAAGCTACATCAAGACTATGATGCTTTTAGAGACATGAAGCATTACATCAGCAAGGGTCAAGACCATGAAACTTTTACAGGGTGGTTGAGGGTTGCTTTACCCGATAAATGGATGCACCAATAGATGGATGAAAATGGAGCACTGATGACATGTGATAGAGCTTTTGCAGCTATCTCCTTCTTTTCAAATGATATGCAAAGCTAGCAGTATCAAAGCCCCATTTTTGTTGGTTTTTGCTATCTGTTCTTAGGGAAATGTACAACTCGAGAGTGACAGTGAGACTTGCTGTCCTGAATGGAGTAATTAGGTTTGCATTTAGTGACAAACACGCTCTTATTCGTGGCGGCCACTGAAGGCATCCACTCTGTGAATACAGGTTAATCTCTCTGGAGGGTCATGCTCATGATGATCACGGAATCATAGAATCGTTAAGAATTGGAAGGGACCTCAAAAGATGAAGGAGGATAGAGCCAGGATCTTCTCAATGTCATCTAGTGATAGGATGACGGGCAGTGGGTGTGAGCTGGAACATAGGAGGTTCCACATCAATATGAGAAGGAACTTCTTCCCAGTGAGGGTGGCGGAGCACTGGAACAGGCTGTCCAGGGGAGTTGTGGAGTCTCCTTCACTGGAGACGTTTAAGACCCACCTGAATGTGTTCCTGTGTGACTTGGTCTAGGTGATCCTGAATATAAACACATTGGAACTTTAAAATACTGAAAATTAAAATGCTGAGTTGTTGGAAATGAAAACAAGTTTGGGGAGAAGGTGTTGCAAGCCCGAGTTACAACATCTTAGGTTTTAGTTGTTTTAATTTTCAAACCACAGTCAAGGTCTGCATCTTCAAACACTTCTACCACCAAGGAAATAACCTTCTTGGAGTCCACTAGTTCCAGTCCTTGCATAATGGAAGTAAGAGCGATAAGATGCAACTTCATGAAACTAGAGGAGAACAGTGTTTTTGCAAGGAAATGTATGTGCAAACAAGATTCAAATACATGTTCAGGTTGCCCCAAGGCTATCAGAAGACCCTTGCTTTCATAGAATCATTCAGGTTGGAAAAGACGCTTGGGATCATCGAGTCCAACCACCAACCCTACTCTACAAGTTCACCTATAAACCAGATCCCCCAACACAACATCTAAGTGGGTGTTAACACATCCAGGGATGGGGACTCAACCCCCACCCTGGGCAGCCCATTCCAATGCCTGACCACTCTCTCCATGAGGAATTTCTTCCTGATGTGTAGTCTAACCCTCCCTGTCAAAGCTTGAAGCCCTTCCCTCTGGTTCTACCACTAATTGTAGAGAGCGATGAGGTCTCCCCCAAGCCTGCTCTTCTAAGAGGCTTTCCATCCACTCTCTCTGCATGTCTGTGCTCCTCTCCTGGATGCTGTTGTTCACCTCATCTGCTCTTTCAGCAGCTCCCAACATTCTGGAAATACACATTTGCATTTTGGTTGCATCATCTGAGAAGGACACTAGACAAACAGGCGAGAATGGGCATGTCAGTAACAGTCATCGTCAGGACACACTAAATCTGCAAAGCAGTAAGCGGAGTGTTTGTTGAGCGCCATCGAGGAGCAGGACTCATCAGGAAGTTGCAGGAGCCAGAATGAGATCTGGGGTGTTACTAGGTATGGGGGCTATAGAGTTAGAGGGTCTGGATGAAGCCAGAGGGACCAAGGGATCATCAGGGAGAAGTGTTGTTTCAGTCTGTCTCATCGACTTGGACACTTATATAAGGGAGATGAATTTCCTTTCTCTAGTCACACGCAGCTCTGTCGCAGAGACACCCAGAATACGTGAATAAGCACCTTTGGGGAGAGAAGTAAAACAGAGTCAAAACAACTGTCAGCATGTTAGCATCCCTTTTGCTTCTACTGATCTGCGCATATGGCTGGCAGCAGGTACATTTAGTGTGATATTGGAGACATCAGACCTCAGAAGAAAGTAGATAAACCCCAGCACGTTTCCCACCTTCTCCCTTCATGTTTTTCATGGCAGCTACATGCCAAGTCCATGTGTCCCAGAGCAATTTTTGCTGCTTCTTGTATTCACCAGTGTCTGGGAAGCAGAGCACTCGGGTAGCTTGTGCTTTTGAGTGAACACCTGGCTGCTTCTACTGAAGTATTAAACAGAAACACAGAATTACTGAGACTGACAAAGACCTCTAAGATCATCCAGCCCATCCCATGACCCAATATCACCACAATCACCTAGACCAGGGCACTAAGGGCCACATCCAGTCTGTCCATCAACACTGCCAGGGATGGGGACTCCATCACTGCCCTGGGCAGTCTATTCCAGTGTCTGATCACCTTTCACATCCTTTACTTCTGTGGAGTATTTTTTTGTACTAAATCTGCCTTTGGTTAGTAGCTTAAGTAGGGTTATGCTAGTGGTTAGGTTCTTGCTAATAGCAGGGTAGTTATTAAAAATCTAGAAGACTTTGAATCAAATTTAATTGAACAAGAGTGTGCAAAGCTGAGTGCAAATAAATGTGTCTCTTTTTATTAAAGGCTCTGTGCAAATCGTCTGGATGTCACTGAGAGGGTAAATACTGAGTTTAATCGTAAACTAGACTAGGCGGAACAATTCTAATGCATTGCTCTTCTAGACATTTTAGACTTTTCTTTCAAAAATGAAAATCCATTGCAAATATTGTTCCCACAAAAATTCAGCGGTGAGCAGCTCATGCGCACAGTCTTCCCTGTGGAAATATCTTGTTGGCTTGGAGAAAAGGAGACTGAGGGGTGGTCTCATTAGTGGAAATTCATATATGGAAAGGGCAGGTGTCAGGATGATGGACCCAGGCTCTGCTCAGTCTCATCTGTCCTCGCAGATGGTTCTGGCTCTTATCAATGTCATCTAGTGATAGGACAACGGGCAATGGCTGTGAGTGGGAACAGAGGAGGTTCCACATCAATACGAGAAGGAACTTCTTCACAGTGAGGGTGATGGAGCACTGGATGGGGCTGCCCAGGGAGGTGATAGAGTCTCCTTCTCTGGAGACATTTCAAACCCACCTGGACATGTTCTGGCAGGGGGGTTGGACTGGATGATCTTTCGAGGTCCCTTCGAATCCCTGATATTCTGTGATTCTGTGAGTTCAGCTGGACGTGCAGAATATGATGAATAAATAAAATAATGTTCAAATTCTCACATCAAAACATTACCTCTGCATTTCCTGATATACAGTAGTCTTCCCTGGTGAGGTCATGGTTCCTGGAAAGAAGAGTTTACTTTGATTGTGTGTTTGAGCATAGACTTGATGTGAAGGATGCTGTTAGCTAGTCCTCCACAAAGCCCTTTCCTTTTGTTTTCAGTAATGCTTCTCTGCAAAGCACAGCTCAGAGCCAGCTTTATCCTGTAGACATACACTGCAGGATGAAAAGACACCCAGCTCCTTCCCTTCCTTGCAGAAGACCCAGGATAACTCCCTGAGGCTTTAGGGAGCACTAAGAAACCTGCAGAAGCAGCCACAGCTGCGCCAGGGACAGGCTACACAGGCAGGCTGCTGTCTGGGGCACCAGGAGAGCCAGAAGCAGATGAAACAAGTCAGAACCTCCTTACCTCTCCCAAATTCACTGAGTAGATGTTCTTGTCACATTTCATTTAACAGGGAAGTGTGATTCCATGATAGTGCTCAAACTATAATACCAACCTTGGTAAATCACTTCGAAAGTACCAGGTTCCCCTCCCTGTTAAGAAAAAATAAGCAGAGCTAATATTTATTTCTTGACTCTCTGATTTAATTTTCTAATCTCTGGGCCTTCGCTCACATTGATTTTGCTTTGGTCTAATATATTGTCTGCAGGGAAGTCATTACTAACTGTGGCGGTTACTACTAGGTTTTCTTTCTTCGTTATTCTCTTTCCAGGGTTTGTTTGATCCTTTGCCTTCTCTGTGGCTTAACCTTTCCCCAGATGTTTTCTGCCCTGTTTGAATGGGAATTATCTTCTTTTTCTGATTTCCTGTGCTGAGTGCCCAAGGGACATGATGGCCTGTAGGTCACAGAGTTCAAAACTGAGTTTGGAGGGCAGTGTAGAAAGGGACTTAGGGGTCCTGGTGGCTAGCTGGATGGCCATGAGCCAACAAAGGGCTCTTGTGGCCAAGAAGATGAATGGCATCCTGGGGTGGACTAGATGCAGGGTGGTTAGCAGATCCATAGAGGTTCTCCTCCCCCTCTACCCTGCCCTGGTGAGACCACATCTGGAGTATTGTGTCCAGTTCTGGGCCCCTCAGTTCCAGAAGGACATGGAACTGCTGGAGAGAGTCCAGCACAGAGCCACAGAGATGATGAACAGAGTGGAGCATCTCCCTGATGAGGAAAGGCTGAGGAGCTGGGTCTCTTGAGCTTGGAAAAAGGGAGACTGAGGGGTGACTCCGTTAATGTTGATAAATATGGAAAGGGCAGGTGTCAGGAGGATGGAGCCAGGCTCTGCTCAGTGTCATCTAGTGATAGGAAAAGGGGCAATGGATGTGAACCAGAACACAGGAAGTCCCACATCAATACGAGAAGGAAATTCTTCCCAGTGAGGGTGACAGAGCACTGGAAGGGGCTGCCCAATGGAGTTGTGGAGTCTCCTTCACTCGAGACGTTTAAAACCCACCTGGCCATGCTCCTGTGTGACTTGATCTAGGGGAGGGGGATTGGACTGGATGATCTTTGGAGATCCCTTCCAGTCCCTAAAATTCTGTGCTTCTGTGAAAACAGAAGAGCACACTTTGGTCACAGCTGGATGTCTCCCTCACTGGGAGATGTAGGATCTGAATTTTAAAGGGATGACTCCAGGGATCCCACTGTTCTTGGACCAAGCAGCGACCTTTGTGTGAGCCCAGCCATGCAGAGTTAAGAGCTGGTGTGGTCTCCAGGTAAAAACCACAGTGCTTAAAATTCAGAAATCAGGGGATTTTAAATATTTTTTCTGGGCATTGTGTAATAATTGGTAGAGGGCTGGTGAGATGATCTGTGCATGTGAGTAGTGAACATATTCCAGGGGTAATAGGGGTGTTTCTCATCTTTAATCACTCCTTGCAGGGAGCTGCAATAGCGAAGACTCTCAAGCATGTCCAGTCAGTCCAAGCCTGGGGGGTCTATCTTGCACTCTGCTTTTCTTGACACCCTAATGACTATAAAATCATCATAGAATCATTTAGGTTGGAAAAGACCTTTCAGATCACTGATTCCAACCATTAACCGAATTGTCCCAATCCCGTGGCTAGACCATGTCCCAAAGAACCAGGTCTACATGACTTTTAGACCACAACAGCTGAACTCCTTTGGTGACTCAGCACAAAGGCAGTTGTCTCTTGGTTTGTAGTCAATACCCTTCCCGTAGTTCCCCTCATGCTTTTGGAGTATGTTGAGCCCTTATCATCACGAATACAGCTGTCTTGCTGGGATTAGTTTGCGGCTGGACTTGTCTGATAGCACGTTTGGTCTGTCTAGACAGTTGTTTGAGAAGTCCACAGCAGCTC
The DNA here is from genome assembly GCA_028565055.1 of Phoeniculus purpureus. Lineage (NCBI taxonomy): Eukaryota > Metazoa > Chordata > Aves > Bucerotiformes > Phoeniculidae > Phoeniculus > Phoeniculus purpureus. The sequence continues at coordinate 257 of JAOXOE010063120.1, read as the reverse complement.
TGGTGGAGCTCTTGCTATGCCAGTGAATTAGTGTTGTTTTGTTATCTGATGAAAAACCTGTGGGAACATGTTTGTTTTTATGCTATGGCTTTAGTAGCAGAAAGAATTTCTCTGCCTTCACCTACCTTCTTAGCCTGCTTTCTTACGGGGAAAGGCTGAGGGAGCTGGGTCTCTTTAGTCTGGAGGAGACTGAGGGGTGACCTCATTAATATCTATAAATATGTGAAGGGTGGGTGTCAGGAGGATGGAGCCAGGCT